>JAVCKT010014840.1:0-19074 GCA_032273925.1 Rhynchotus rufescens
GGGGGGGGGGGGGGCGGCCGTGGCCCGCGCCGGCCCCGCGCCAGCGCCGCTCCGCCCCGCTCCAGCTCCTCTACATGCACTGGATGAACACGGCCGTGGGCTACTGCGGCCCCTTCAAGTACGAGACCGACTACTGCGAGAGGCTGCGGGGCTACCTGGAGGCCAACCTGGCCTGGATGCAGGAGCAGATGGAGAAGGGGGGCGACCCCGAGTACTGGCACCAGGTGAGGGTCCCGCCGCGCCGCCCTCTGCGCGAGCCGGGCTCTGCGGCCGCGCTCCGCGCAGGGGGACTCGGGCCTGGCCCGTGTCCCCGCTGTCCCCGTGGAGCAGCGACTCGGCCTCGCTCGGCGCCGCGGCCCCGCGTGCTGCGCTGGTCCTGGCGGGGACACCGGGCCGAGCTCAGGCACAGCCCCGCAGCGGCTGCCCTGCTTCCCGCCCGCGCCGGCTGCTGCCCTCAGCCCCGAGGGGCCGGTCCCTGGGGCAGCAGGGCTGTGCACAGGGCGGCCCGGCTCAGCTCAGCCCGGCGTAGCCCGGCTCGGCTCAGCCCGGCTCAGCACAGCCCAGCTCAGCTCAGCCCAACTCAGCACAGCCCGCCTTGGCGTGGCTCGGCCCAGCCCGACTCGGCTCAGCCCGGCTCGGCTCAGCCCGGCTCAGCACAGTCCGGCTCAGCTCAGCCCAGCACAGCCCGGCTTGGCTCAGCCCGGCTCAGCTCAGCCCAGCTCAGCTCAGCCCAGCTCAGCGCGGGCGCTGCTCTGCCCGCAGGTGCGCCTGGCGCTGCTGCAGCTCAAGGGCCTCGAGGACAGCTACAGCGGGCGCGTGGCCCTGCCCGACGGCCCCTTCCCCATCGCGCCCTTCGGCTTCCTGTAAGCTCCGTCCCCACGGGCAGGGGGCTGCGCGCGGGGAGAGGGGACCCGCCGTCACCTCCGTGCCCAGGGTGGCCTCCCTGCGTCCGGGTGTCCTGGTGGGAGGGCGGATGCTCCTGCTGCTGGGTTGTCCTGCAGGCTGGGATGTGAACTGGGGCAGGGGCTCCGTGGTGGGTCCTGTCCCAGCCTCAGGGTCTCCTCTGGTCCCCCGTCCCTCGCTGCTCAGCCCCCTGGTTTGTCTCTAGCCCATGTCACTGGTTCCTCCCCTCTCGCAGGCTGCTGCAGCTGGGAGGGGACCTGGAGGACCTGGAAGCCGCCTTCAACAGGTCGGCCGCGCCGCCCGTGCTGGGCTCGGGCTCCTGCTCCGCGCTCCTCAAGCTGCTCCCGGGCAATCGGGATCTGCTCGTCGCCCACGACACCTGGACCTCCTACCAGTCCATGCTGCGCATCGTCAAGAAGTACACGCTGCCCTTCCGCACGTCGGCCCGCGGTACGGGGGGCTCCTCCCGCCGGCACCGCGGGGCCCCGGGCCGGCCGCTGCGTTGTGGTTTGTTATTTTTCCTCCCGCCGGCGCTGCTCATGCTCCGCGCTCCCTCCCAGGTAACACTCGGATCGCAGGGAGCGTCCAGGTGTTCTCCTCCTACCCCGGCACCATCTTCTCCGGGGACGACTTCTACATCCTGAGCAGTGGCTTGGTGGGTAGGGGCTGCTCGGGGCGCTGCCGCCGGCGCCGCTGCCGCTCACCTCGCGCTGCCGCAGGTCGCGCTGGAGACCACCATCGGCAACAACAACCCCGCGCTCTGGAAGCACATCCGCCCGCAGGGCAGCGTCCTGGAGTGGCTGCGGAACATCGTGGCCAACCGGCTCGCCCGGAGCGGCGCCGAGTGGGCCGCCCTCTTCCGGCGCTTCAACAGCGGCACGTGAGTGGGACCGTCACCCTCTGCTTCCCACCGGGGTGTCGCGGTGGGATCTGGCCGCGGATCCATCTCTGAATATCGACTGCCGGTGCTGAGGAGTGCGGGCGGCCGCTGGAGGGGTGTTTTTCCCTTCCCTTCTGCAGGTACAACAACCAGTGGATGGTGGTGGACTACAAAGCCTTCTCGCCCGGGGCGGCCAGTGCCCGGCACGGGGTGCTCACCGTGCTGGAGCAGATCCCGTGAGTGCCCCAAAATGCAATCCTGCTCGGGGCTGCTGCAGAACGGTTTCCTGGTCCAGAGAGGCCCAAAGCCCGTGTGTGCCCCCAGCCCTCACACCCCGCAGAGCCCGGAGGGTTTTAGTTGAGAGGGGCCGGCTCGGCCGCGCTGCTCGCGCCGCTGGCTGGGGGGCTGATCGTGCTCGGCGCTGCTGGAAGCTGACGGCGCTCGGGGGCCGGCACGAGGGCGAGAGGCCGCCAGGACCCGGCTTGGGCGGGGGTTTAGCCATGGTGACCTGGTAGGCCCCTGTCCCCCAGCTCAGCTTGGCTTTGTCCACAGTGCCTGCTCCACTCTTCTCCTTGCAGGGGCCTGGTGGTGGTGGCTGATAAGACGGAGCTGCTTTACCAGCAGGGATACTGGGCCAGCTACAACGTGCCGTAAGCTGCAGCTGGCTTCACCTCCCGTGTCCCTCACTCCCGTCCCCTGACACGGGCTGTCCCAGCCCACCCTTGATCCCACCCGGGTGCTTGCGAGGGGAGGGTGGCCCCCGGCCCCATGTGCTGGCCCCTCTGCTCCCGTAGCTACTTCGAGGAGATCTTCAACGCCAGTGGGAACCTGGAGCTGGTGAAGAAATACGGCGACTGGTTCAGCTACGAGGGCAGCCCCCGCGCCCGCATCTTCCGGCGCAACCAGACGCTCGTGCGCGACATGGACTCCATGGTCCGCCTGATGAGGTGGGTGCTGGCACCGAAGGGGCTTGGGGTGGATGAGGTGCCCCATGGGTCTGTTATCTTTGGAGTAACTGATTTTTTCCACCCCATTTCATGGTTGCAACTTGTCCCTGCGGCCCTGGCCGCCCACCCCTTCTCCAGGTTCAACAACTACCTGCGGGACCCGCTGTCGCGGTGCCAGGGCTGCGACCCACCCCAGAACGCCGAGAACGCCATCTCGGCCCGCTCGGACCTCAACCCGCCCAACGGCACCTACCCCTTCGCGGCGCTGCGCCAGCGCTCGCACGGCGGCACCGACATGAAGGTGGGGCCGGGGAGGGCCGAGCACCGTCCCCTGCGCCGCGTGGCCCCTTCGTGTCCCCTGGGGACAAGTGGCGCAGCCAAAGTGGTGGCATCTCTGCCTGGGGTGTGGACAGAGTGAACATGATATCACCTGTTCATGGCCACGTCCCCGCTGCCACCCTGTCCTGTATTTGTGTCCGAATGGGCACAAATCTCTGCCATCAGCTCTGTTGCTCCTTCCCTTCTCCGTTTTCACTTGCATTTTGTTTCTTTTTTCCTTCTCTCTCCCTCTGTCCTCTCCCCAGATCACGTCCTTCAGCCTGGCCCCGACCTTCCGCTTCGTGGCGGCCAGCGGGCCCACGTGGGACGACGTGCCGCCCTTCCAGTGGAGCACGTCCCCGTACAGCAGCCTGCTGCACATGGGCCACCCCGACCTCTGGAAGTTCCCCCCCGTCCTCGTCCGCTGGGACTGAGCTGGAGCCACGGGCTGGTTCCGCATCTGTCGCCTTCGCCCCGGGGCGAGAGCCGCGCGGGTCCCCAGCGCGGGAGCAGCCCCCGCTGGTGCTTGCGGTGACCCCCGTTTGCTGCCTGTGCCGACAAGGAAATGGGGGTGCAGGGAGGGGACCCCTCGCCCAGCCTGCAGCCTCCTGTGGTTTTTTTTGCTGCTGCTTTTCCCCCTTGCGCCCGGAGCCGCCCGGCGCCGCGATGGAGCCCACGGCTCTGCTGCTGCCTTGTGTCACCCCACGGTGTGGGGGCCTCGGTCCCGGGTGCTGTCCCCCGCCCCAGCCCTTGTCCTTGGCCTCTCCATGCTGGTCACCTCCCCCCGAGCTGGGCTCCAAGCCCTGGGGTCCGCTCTGCAGCGTCCTGGGACAGCGACGTCCTGTGTGCCAGGGAGCAGGGGAGGGAACTCGGTTGGTTTTGACGAATAAAACGATCCAAGGAAGCTTGTGCTCTGCTACCTTGCTTGGATTCTCTGGGGGCTTGCACAAGGGTTGGGCTCAAATGTGTCCCCTCCCTGCGGAAGCGATGGGGCTTTTGGGGAGCTCTGCCCCTGGCCTGGGGAGCAGGTAGGAGCATTTGCAACTGCTGCGTTTGGGGTGCGCGGGGCTATGGTTTCTTTACACCAAACTCTTCCTTCAGCTGGTGGATCCCCTTTGGGTGCCTCTTTGGACAGTTGTTATTTCTCCCCCATTCCCAGGAGAGTGGGTGTTCATGGGGAGACAGGACCGAGGGTGGAGAGACCCTCGCTTGGCTCAGACCACCACCGAGGGTGACCCTCCCACTGCCTTTTGTTCCCCTTCCCTGGCACCCGTGTCCCCCCCAGCCCTGAGCCGCTTGTCGCAAAATCCTCTTACAGCAGCTCCCTTGATCTTTGCCTCAGCGTTGCTCGTTAGCAATAACGAGGTCATTAGTGGAGGGAGGGGGGGCGGATTATGAACTGGGGAGCTCAGCAAGTGCTTTGAAGATGCCCAGTTCCCACCAGGGCTGGCTCCGTCCCCAGCTCTGTCCCCTCAGCCAGGCCGGGCCATTCCCACGGGGTCCCCGTTCCGGGGGACGATGCTGGGGGGCCGTATCCAGACCCTCCCGTGTGCCGGGAATGACGGATGCTGGGGAAGGGGTTAGACCCGACCATTCCCTGCACTGGGACGAGGAGCTGGGGGCACCGGCTCCCTATGGAGGGCAGGGGGAGCGCGTTGCCCACAGCTGCCCCCGTCCGTCTTGTCCCTGGCCGCTGCCGGGTGATTTTGGTTCCCGGCCAACTCGGCGGTGACGTGGAACAGAAATGGCCGGAAAAACAGCCGGCCTGGGCAAGGAGCGCCCGCGGCCGGGAGCAAAGTGCTGAGCAAGCAGCCGGGGACCTGCCTTGCGCCTCTCCGTGCCGGCTCCGCGCAGGGCCAGGTAGGTCACGGCTGGTTTTGCTCCTTTCCTCACTCCAGAGCTGGCCGGGGGTTGTTCTGTTGGATGTCCCGGGATTTAGGGAAGCTGGGACACAACAGGGAGCGCTGGGGTGAGACAGAATCCCCTGTCCGGGGGCGGTTCTGCGGCTCCAGTCCCTGCTCTGGTTTCCTTCTGTCCCTGCCAAAAATCCTCCTTGTTTTTCACTGCCAGGGAAAACAACAAAAAAAAAGAGTGAAAATCCTTTGGGAGACTTTGCTCTGTCAATGGGCAGGCGAGCAAGGGCTGCACGCTCGGGCTCCCCATCCACCTGCAGCCCGGCCCCGCTTCCCCGGAGCTGGTTTTAACTCCGAGCGAATTCCCTCCTGCAGGGCGACTCCGCTCCCAGCCAGCAGCCCTAGGAAAGCCCTTGGTCCCGGGAAGGCTTCCCGGGCGCTCGGGGCCATGGCAGCCGGGCACGGCGGCCCCTTCCACATCGTCTCGCCCGTGCTGGAGAGCGTGGCCTTGTCCAAGGCGACGGGCACCAAGGTCTACATGAAGCTGGAGAACGTGCAGCCCACGGGCTCCTTCAAGATCCGCGGCGTCGGCTACATGTGCCAGGAGGTGAGCGCGGGGCCGGCGCGCGGGGCCGCCCGCGGGCACGGCCGGCGGGGGGGCGCAGAGCAGCCCCCAGCGCCCGCGCTCCCCACAGGCGGCCAAGCGGGGCTGCCAGCGCTTCGTCTGCTCCTCAGGTAGGTCCGCGGTGGGTGGTTGTGCCGGGGGGAAATCCCTGCTTCCCGCTCCCGTGCACCTCGTTTTTCCCAGTCCCTGCGCCACTGTGGTGGGTGCCGGGGGTCCCCAGTGCCCTCAGGCTCTGCACTAGGTGGTGAAGCCTCCTGGGTCTTTGGTGCACGTGCAAGGGGGGAAGCTGGTTCTGTCCCAAAGACAGGAGGGTCTGTGAGGAGGGAGGGAATGGGAACCGGTCCACGGGAGCCTGGCAGTGCTGGGGACCTACCCGTGGGTCCACGAATGGTGGTTGATCTTGGGAGTAGGGAGATAAAGCAGTTGTAATGGGCACCTGGTGATGGTGGCGGGTGAGACCTGGTGGTGGTGGATCTTGATGGTAATGGTGGTGGTGGTGGATCTTGATGGTAATGGGACCAACCTGGAGGTGGTGGGACCTGGCGGCGGTGGTGGTGAATCATCCCTCATGGTGGTGATGGGGAGCTGGTGGTGATGGTGGGACCTGGTAGTTGTGATGGGAACCTGGTGGTGGTGGTGGATCTTGATGGTAGTGGGACCTGGTGGTGGTGGGGACCTGATGTGAGGCGATCTGCCGTGGGACATTTGGTGTGGGACACTCTATGTGGGGTCCAGGGCATGGAGGGCGGTCAGCAAGTGAGGGGAGGCTGAGCCGGGTGAGGACACTGGGGGGTTGCAGCACCCACTGCTGGTGGAGCCCCCTGCCCCTGGGGGTGCTGGGGCACTGGAGCCCCTGCATGGCCCTCGCTCGTGCAGGGGGCAACGCGGGGCTGGCCACGGCCTACGCGGCCAGGCAGCTGGGGCTGCAGGCCACCGTGGTGGTGCCGAGCAGCACGAGCCCCATCACGGTGCAGAAGCTGCGCGACCTGGGCGCCCACGTGGAGATCTGCGGGAAGGTACCGTGGGGGGGGGACCCCTTTCTGCCCCCCACCTCCCCGTGGGGCACGGAGCCTGCCAGGGCCATCCCCATGCCAAAGCCCCTGGCATCGGGTGGCACGTGGGCACCAGGCATCCCTAGTGCCCTGCCGGTGCTCCCGGGTCCCGATGGGGTGGGAACAGCCAGGGATGCACGGGCTGCTCCTGGGTGTCACGGGGCCACCAGGCAGGGCACACGGTGGCCCCTCTAGGTGTGGGACGATGCCAACGAGAGAGCCAAGGAGCTGGCCGAGTCTGAGGGCTGCGTGAGCATCCACCCCTTCGACCACCCGCTGGTCTGGTGAGTGCGGCGCGGGGCGCAGCCCCGGCCCCGGCCCTGTCCCCCCTCACCGCTCCCTGTCCCCGTGGGCACCCCGTGCCCGGCGCTGCAGGCAGGGCCACTCCAGCCTCGTGCGGGAGCTGCGGGACGCGCTGGAGACCAAGCCGGGCGCCGTGGTGCTCTCGGTGGGCGGCGGGGGGCTGCTGGCCGGCGTGGCAGACGGGCTGCGCGACGTGGGCTGGCAGGACGTGCCCATCGTGGCCGTGGAGACGTGGGGGGCACACAGCCTGCACGCCGCGCTGGAGGCCGGGCACCTCGTCTCGCTGCCCGACATCACCAGGTGAGTGCCGCGCGGGGCTGGGTTTGGGGGCATGTCGGCACATTTGGGGGCAAGCACTGTCATCCGGGCCTGCCCAAAGGGGCCTGGTAATGTGGGAAATCTGTCTGGATGGGACTTCCAAGCTGTGCCTGTGGCAGAGGGTTGGTTGCATGGGTTGTGCCTGGCTGTGCATGCAACGAGTTGTGGCGTCTCAGCCCAGCTCTGGAACGCCAGCCCTGCAGGGAGAGCACGTTTTGGTGTCCCTGGGGGCTGTGTGGGGTCCGTGGGTTGGGCCATGCCCAAGCTGGCTGCAGGGATGGGGAGGGGGCTCGGACCCTGCCCTCCATCCGCGCTCCCTCCGCAGCGTGGCCAAGTGCCTGGGCGCCAAGACGGTGTCGGCGCGGGCGCTGCAGTGCGCGCAGGAGCTGCGCGTCGTCTCGCAGGTGGTGGACGATGCCGAGGCCGTGCGCGCCGTGGAGCGGTTCCTGGGTGAGCCGGCGGGCACCGCGACGGGCACCGCGATGGGCGCACGGGGGGTGACTCTGACACCCACCGAGGCTCTCCCCGGCAGACGACGAGCGGCTGCTGGTGGAGCCGGCGTGCGGCGCGGCGCTCGCCCTGCTCTACACGGGGCGGCTGCGGCAGCTGCGGCGCGAGGGCCGCGCGGGCGCCGCGCCGCTGCCCGTCGTGGTCGTGGTGTGCGGCGGCAGCGGCGTGGACATGGCCGAGCTGCGCGCGCTCAAGAGCCACCTGGGGCTGCCCTGAGCACGGGACCCCCCGCGCCGGCGCACGGACGCGGCCCCTCGCTGCGGCTCCCGGCCCCGATCCGCCTGCGCTCATTGCTTCGCGCCCGGCTTCAGGCACTGCTGTTCTAATCGCTGCTGGTGATTGTAACCCTGTCCCCATCCCGCTGTCTTGTGTGGGCGCCGGAGCACGTGGGAAGCTCCCAAAATAACTGAGGTGCTGCCAGGCTCCTTTGGGCATCCCTGTGCCTCTCCCTCCTCCTCCTCCCTGTCCCTCTTGGCACATAGATCAGGGGGTACCAAGTGGTACCACCAGCAGGACCCCGTGGATCCCCATGGCACAGGGACAAGGTTCATGGAAAGCTCTTCCCTTCCCTGATATTATCCCTCTATTTTTTTTTTTTCCCCCTGATAAATTCCCCTGGCCAGACCAGCCCATGAGATGCTTCTTGGAGGACGAAATCCCATAAATCACAACCCTGCCGCTCCAGCGTGGGCAATATCTTATGTAAAAAGGTGTTTCCAGGGAGCACCGGAGGCTGGAGAATCCTATTACAAGACTCGCTATTAATTATGAGGAGTCAGCCCAGTCTCCTCCAGCAATTTTTTATCCTAGGTCCAAAACCTCATTGCTTTCCACCTTCTCTAGTCCTTCCGCCCTGCCCCAAAAAGAAAAGGGGAAAAAGGTCACACAGAAACAGCAGAGATGTTTTCCCATTGCCTTTTCCCAAAGAAGTTGCTGTGCCTGGTTCATCCTCCCTGTGACTTCCCGTGTTCCCAGTTCCCATCACCGTCCATCTGTCCCAGTGGTCTCGTGGGTGCTGCCTGGGGGAGACCTGGGCCTCCGGTGTCCCCGGGGGGACACAGGGCTCCAGGGGCCACCTGAAAGGTGCCGGGATGACCTCCCTGCTGGGGGTGGGAGTCGGGGCTGGATCCCTGCTGGGGTCACCCAGGGGCTGGGATGGGGCCTAATGGGCTGCAAGCAGCCTTGGACTTACAATACTAATAAGAACAGCAGTAATAATAATAATAATAATAGCCAGTGTTCACCCAGTGAATGACCCTGTGTTTTGTTTTAATATCCTAATTGTGATGGCCCAGGAGGGCTGAGGAGGAGGAGGAGGAAGGCACCTGCACCCTGCTTCAGCCTCACTTCTGAGCAGTGTCGAGGGGCAGGGGTGCTGGCCGGATCCCCTGTAGATGAAGGATTTTTTCCTCCTGCATGCCGATACCTGAGGGTCAGGGAAAATCCTGCTGTGGGGATGTCAATGGTAGAAAGATGGAAAAAAAAAAAAATCCTAGTGCATCGGCCTGTGTTAGGCATTACTGCGGTGTAGGACAGGCTTAGTGTCGTGCTGCAGCCGTGAGCCCTATGGCACCTTGTTCCTTAGTTTCCCCATGGGTAGAAACGGAGGCCAAGTGGCCCAGGGCGGCTGGCGAGAGCCCAGGCTCAGCCCGGCTTCGGGATGCCTCGCTGGCAACCACCGGCACCGCCACTGTTAATGTCTTTAATGGTATAGGAAGGATAAATGCCATCACTTGGCTGAACAGAGAAAATATGCAGAGGAGCGGCTGCCTTTTCATAAATCATCAGCGCCCGGTGCTACAACCGAGGCAGGACTTAAAATTCAGGTCAGGAGAGAGGGACTCTCATAAGCCAGTGAGGGAAGGTAATTTATTCTGTTTATATCTTTTTACTGCAAGACAAGGGGGGAAAAAAAACTCTGCCATGATTTTGCATTTTAAATATTAGTTCAGAGCTTCAGCCTGCCTTGGACTTTATTTATTTTTATCTCGGAGAGGAGCGAGCGCAGTGAGGGTGGCTCTGCTGCTCGGCACGGGGTGCTGCGAGCAAGCGGTGCCTGGACTGCCTCATCTGCCTACGAATTCCAGCTCACTGCAAGGCAGGTTAAACAAGATGCCCAGATTTAGGGCCTCCGAAGGATTAGGGCTGGGCAAGGCCAGCCTCGAGGTGTCCTTGCTGCTCCAGGAGCAGCCCTGGCCTGGGGACATTTTAAGCTGTGCTTGGGGAAGGCGAGCGGGAAGTGTGTGGGGGGGCATCTTCCTCCTCTCCTCATCCTCCCGACACATGGAACTCCTCTCCAGCCCAAGGACCTTCCCTCCAAGCCCTTGGACCTTCCCTGCAGTCCAAGCCTGCATTTTTAGCCCAGAACAAGGCGCAGGTGTGAGAAGGGCCTGAGCTGCCGGCCCAGGATTTGGTGTGAAATCCTGAATTCCTGGGTTTCGGCTCCTGCTGCCCTCCTGGGAGGAGACTGGGAGTCCTGGGGCAGGGAGGTGGCAGCGCCGGGGACACAGCCCAGGAGTGTCCCCAGGGCGGGTCACAGCAGCAGCCTCGCTTTACAGCGGGATAACGGGGCGAGCGGGGAACCTGCCGGCGTTCCGTGGGGCTCAGGCAGGTCCCCAGGGAGGGGACAGCGAGGGGACAGAAGGGGGGTGCAGTGCGGGGCCCCGAGCACGATGGGGCGGTACGGACCCATGCCCGGGTTTGGGCTGGTGCTGGGGACGGAGGCGCCGGGAGCAGCGGGCACCGGGGACGGCAGCAGCAGAGCCGGGGTCGCTGTTTTGTCGCCTTAAAAATATATATATATAAAAATAAAAGGGACCAGGTGACTGAACAGTAGGTAACTAAAAGGTTTTTTATTCACATTGAACAACAAGAGCCATTCACACTAACAGCCTCTGCAAGAGGCAGCGGGGACAGGAAACCCACGACGCTTTCAGAAAACAACTTTTTTTTTCCTTGTTCTTTTTTTTCCTTGTTCTTTTTTTTTCCTTTTTTCTTTATCCTCTTACCCCCCTCCCAAGTGCCACCCCCCCCCGCCTTCAAAATAGAAAAACCTCGGAGCCTCCGATGACTAAAGTACAATAAATAATCAGTAAACACAAAAACATACTTTTATTTGTTTCTCCTTTATACAAAATAAAGAAACTAGAAGCAAAAACTATGATACATCCTTAAGTCCGCGGAGCCTCCGGGAAGCAGCCGGGCCGGACTGGGCGCTCGCTGGACCCGGCCGGGCCGTCGCGGGTCCCTTTCGCTTTTGCGTCGCGTTTCGCTCCGCTAGGGGGCGGCCTCCGGGGGTGCCCCCCCCCGTCCAACAACCCCGGTTTCCCCTCCCTCCTCCGACCCCTCTGCATCCGCGAGCAACGGGTCCAAACCCACCTTCTCCTTGGGAATTAAAGGGGGACAACGGAAAGTGGGGCAGGGGAGGAGGCGGCGGCGAGGGGGGGGGTTATTCCTGTGTTCCCCATTTGCCCCCCCCAGCAATGGGAAGGGATGAACCGAGGCTTAGAGGGTAATTAAAAAGACGAGGATTTGGCGGAGGGAGGAGGGGGCTCCTCGTCCCCCTTGGACACACACCGGCTCCCCCCTTTCCAAGCAGCCCCGGGCCGAGGGGCGCAGTCCCTGCGGGGGCGGGGGGCCCCCCCGCGAGTTCAGCTTTGGTTCGAGGAGGGGGGTCCTGATGCCGGCTGGGGGGGGGGGCTCTTCAGGGCTTGGCACGTCTCGTTGCCCCCGCCTTGCCGTGCCCCATCGCTCATGTCGGGGGAAGGAAGAGGCCGGGGGAGGTAGCGAGGGGGGCACCACGGACATCCCGAGCATCCCGGGTGAGGGGAGGGGGGTCCAAACCGAGGGGATGGATGCGGGGAGCGTTTTGGCATCGCTCGGACGGCGGCACCGGTGGGTCCTCGCGCGGCGGAGGCGACGTGACAAACCGTGCCGGGGGTGCGAGGGGGCCGGGGGCGCCCCCCCGCCGGCCTCGGACCCCCGCCCGCGGCCGAGCCTACCACACGGCCGCCTCGCCGAGCTCCTGGCTGGGGTGCGAGAGGGCCCCGCTGTAGCCGCTATTGCTGGACATGGAGAAGGGCGGGCTGGGCCCCCCGCTGAAGACCTCGCCCGGCATGGGGTGCAGCGAGCCCGTCATGCCCGGCTCCGGGCTGGGGGTGTCGGGGTGCGAGATCATATCCGTGTACCTTTGGTTTTCTGAGGAGTGGTGTCCGCTTAGGGGGGGCTCCAAGGCTCCCAGGGGCGTGGAGCCGGGTCCTGAGTTCTGAAGGTAGCTGGAATCGGCCGGGGACTGCGCTTGGGAAGGCGGCCCGTGGGGGAAAAAGTCATAGTTGCCTCCCGGCCCGTAGTAGTCACCTTGATAATCTGCAGGGAGGGCGGCGAGAAGAGGTCGGGGTCAGTGCCCAAGGGCCTCTGACCTCCCCAAAACACCCAGCGCTTTCCCCCCACACAAAATCCCAACACACCGCGGAGCCCAGGGTGACCCCCTTGGGAGAGCCCACGGCTAGGGGTGCAAAGCACAGTCACCCCCCTCTAGAGCAGCACACAGAGCCCCATGGCCACCTGCAAAGCTGCACTAGGTGATCCCAGACTAACTATTCCAGCTGCTAATTACCCCTCCTTCCTGCTCCCCTCCCTCCTTTCCAAGGCACAGGTGTAGGAGGGGAAACAAGGGAGCAGCAAGTTGGGAGCTTTGGATGGAGGTTGCTTCGCTCTTGTCCTTATTTCCCAGGTGGGAGCAATGCCTTGTATGGATTCAGTGAGTTGGGTGGGAGCTGCCAGGCAGCCTGAGGGAATGTCTGGAAATAAGCAGTGCTTGAGAGTTTGCAAAATTGCAGTGTGCTCTGAGAGGAGCCACGGGGAGTGTTTTCCTCAGCAGCAGAGGCTGCCCCAAAATGGGGGATCAAGGGTAGTGGGGTGGGCAACTGCCCCAGCTGGGGCTGCCCTGGTGGGTGCAATGGTGGGGACATGGGCTGGGGATGCCGCAGTGGCTGAGCTGGGTGGTGGGGCTGCCGCTGAGCTGCTGGAGCGGGAACAAAAGGCCACGACCACCACTTTGTCCTCCCGGGCTCCTGCAAGGAGCAGCAGCGATCGGCAGTGTGTGTGTATAGGCTCATCTAAGTGCCTATAGGGAGACATATGTGTGTGCATACGTGCCCAGGTGGAGGTAGGTGTGTGCATGGGCATGCATAGGGAGAGGTGGCTGCATGCAGGGAGACCCGTGGTGTGTGTGTGCACTGGGTGCTAATGGTGGCATGTCAGTGCATACGTGTGCATGGGTAAGAGTGGGTGCACAGACGAGTATGTATGGCAGGGTGTGTATGGAGGTGAGTATGTGTGCAGGGATGTGTGCTATAGTGGTGTGTAACTAGTACATATGTGCACACATGTCTGTGTGTGCATGGATATCTGCATACCTGTGCACTAGGCAGCCTGTGTTAATGGACAGGAGTGTGTGTGCACGGATATCAGTGTGTGTGTGCACATATAGCAGTATGTGCACGAAGGTGCATGTAGATGTGTATGTGTATAGCGGTGTGCGCATGCATTAAGCACCGCGTGCTTGTGCACATACAGTAGCATGTGCATAGAGCTGTATGTGCACGTAGTGATGCCTGTGTGTGTGCACAGCCATGTGTGCACGGGCAGATGTGCTTGCACTGACACACACGTGCACCAGCGTGTGTGTGCACAGATGTATGGGCGTATATAGGGGCACGCATGCACAAGGACACGTGTAGGTATTTGTGTGTGGAGAGAGGCACATATGGTGCATGTACTGGGCAGCGTGTGCTTGGATGTGGGCGCATATAGACACATACAGTGTCTATCTATAGGCACGTACGGCGTGCATATAGACACGCACGGCTCCAGAGGGCCGCGCGTGCCGCTGTGCAGCCGTGAAGCCGGCCGTGTGCGACGAGACGTGAGCGCCGGCACCGTGTGCACAGACGGCGCCGCCGCGGCCCTCCGGGACCCGGGCGGGCGGCAGCGGCGCCGGGCGAGGGAAAGGGAGGAACAAAGGGAAAGGAGCAGGGCGAGGCGGGAGGCGCCGGTCCCTCACCTCCGTAGTAGGTGTAGGGCGTGGAGCCGAGCATCTCGGAGTCGTCGAGGCGGCCGCCCAAGGGGCGCATGCGGCGCGGGCTGCGGAAGAAGGCGTGCCGGCGGGCGCCCAGCGCGCTCAGCTGCTTCATCCGCCGCTCCTTGGACCGGCGGTTCTGGAACCAGACCTGGGGGCAGAACCGGCTGTCAGCAACCGCCGGGGAGGGCACAGTGGGGTTTGGACCCGCTGGGGCTGCCTCGGGGAGCGAGGGGATGAGCAAGGGGCAGGCTGAGAGGAACCTGCTGCTGTGATGCTGCAGGAGGGACCAGGAGGTATCCGGGATGTTCTTGGGACCTCCTGGAAAGGGAAAGGTTTTGCTGCCTTGGAGGGTTTTTACTGAAATTGCAGTACCCTGGAAAGGGGCATTGCAGGGACCTGCACCCTGGCCTGTCCTTGCACGGGGAGATAGAGGAAGGCAAAGGGCAACTAGCAGATACGGAAAGAGGAATTTTCCCTTGCAAGGGAGAGCAGAGAGGAAGAAGGCACAGTTCTGTTATATTGTGACAGAAACAAGCTGGACACCGGGAGCTGAGCCCCTGCCAGGACAGAGAGGGAATTAAAAACTGGCTTAGGAAAAATGAAGACAAAAGGGAAGGGAAATACCTGGGCGTTTTTTATGGGCATTTCTCTGTCTCCCTCTACCAAGGACTAGGGTTCTTGCTGTTGCACTAATAACAAAGCTCTGCTAATGCTGCACCTTTTTGTAGGGATTTTCTCTGGGAGGGCAGCGTGGTAGCAGGCTGATGGCTGCACAGAGGTTGCAACAGCTTCTCCTTGCTTTTGAGGGGCAGGAATCCTCTCCTGGGATTCCTGCAGCCCTTCTGGGCTGAGCCAGCTGCCGAGGATGGAGTACGAGCTCTGGGAAGAGCTGCAATAAGAAAGGCCTCTGGCTGCCTCTTCTCCTGCTGGATACAGACACGGATCTAGGATAGATACAGCCATGGATCTAGGATCATGGATCTTGCTAGATGGGCCTAGCAAGACTCAAGTACAGGGATTCCTGGTCAGCTCTGGCTCCTGGTGAAGCCACCCTGGCTCTAAGTCATGAGCTTGGCAAGTGGCTGCTGGGTTTTCTAGCCTAAGAGCCTAACTGGGTCATGTTCTTGAACCAGTCTTCGATTTTTTCCGAGAAACTGTTGCATTGAACTGTCTCTATGAACCCATCAGAATGTGCAGGGTGGGCTTTGTGGACACCAATGAGCAAATGGCCAGAGGCGGATGGAGATGAATGGGGTTTGCTCATTCCTTCCTGATCCCTGTGCCCATATTCCCAGGTGGGAGCTGAAGCTGGCAGGACTGGTCCCAGGCTCTCTTTAGTAGCTGGGGACAGGGGGATACATTTGGGTCTGGGGTCCAGTTGACAACTGTTCTCCTTCTTTGGGTTGGTCCCTTCCACTCCCTTCCCACACTTTGGGCAAGGGAATTGCTCCTTTCCTTATCACTTCATGGCTTTGGCAGGCAGGGGACTTTGTGCTGGGAGAGCCAGAAGTCGGGTTTGATCCTTGGGGAATGTGCCTTGATGGGGAGAGCTGTGGTGGGACAGCCCACTTTGGGGTGGGGGGTGAGAGCAGGGACAACGGGGATGGGGTTATTGTCCCCATACCTGGATGACTCTCATGTTGAGGCCGGTCTCCTGGGCCAGCTGCTCCCGGATGTGCCTGGTGGGTTTGGGGGTTGCTGCGAAGGCAGCTTTGAGGGTCTCCAGTTGCTTGGCTTTAATGGTGGTACGGGGCCCCCTCCGCTTGGTGCCCGAGTTCTGCTCCTCGTTCTCGTTGTTGGTGGTCTCTTTGTCCGAGGAGGTCGAGTTGTCTGTCTCCTTGGTGTCGTCTTGCATGGGGTCCTGGAGATCCGGGGACAAACTCCTGTCTGTACATGAGGACACTGTAAAGGAGACCCAGAAAGGAAAGGGAGGGTGGGGGGGTGGGCGGATGACTTAGGAGGCATCTCAGCCCCTCTCTGCTCTGCCCTCCCTTTCCCCGCTGTCACCCTGGCTGCTTTCCATAAAGGAAGGGGGCGAAATGGCACAGCCCCCACTGCTCTGCTCCCAGCGGGGCTGGAGAGGGGGAGGTGGAATCGCCCCCTCCCCACTGCACGCCCTGGCACGTCCCCTCCCTCCCCTCTGCGCCCGTCACACCGGGAACCGGGATCTGCCACCAGGGGAAAAAAAAATGCTGCCGGGCACTAGTGGGGCTTGGGGGTCTCCAGTCACTGCCTTGAGCCTGGATCGTTCCCCCCCACCTCCCCAGGCACCTCCCCCGAAAGGGACCCTGGTGTCAGCACCCCCGCCCCAGGCCAAGCTCTACTCGCCTCGCTCACAGCAGCGGCCCCACTGACTCGCGTGGCAGGATCCGGCCCCGGGTGCTGGACGGAGAGAGAGCCCACGGAAGGGGGTGAGCACAGGCGGCTGCCACTGCCGGCACAGCAGGAGCGGGCCTGATCCTGCCGTCCTGCCGCAGAGACAGCTTCCAAGGAAGTCAAATGGGAGCTTTGCCTCTGGGTGAGAGGAGGCGCAGGATCAGGCCCGCGGCGCGGGGGGGTGCGGGGAGCGCTGCGGAGCTCGGCCCCTTCGGGGGGGAGGGACAGCACCGGGACCCCCCACCCCGCTGCCGGGGGACCCCTCTGCCGCCGCTTGTCCCACGCGGGTCGCTTTGGAGCCCTTTGCCCTGCAGCCCCCGCTGCCTTCCCAGCTGTGTCCCAAGACCCCGCAGCTCTGCGGGCGCTCCCGGTGAAACCTCCTCCTGCCCGGCCCGCAGCGCCGGGACACGGTCCGGGCAGCGGCCCCGGGACACGGTCCGGGCAGCGGCCCCGGGACACGGTCCGGGCAGTGGGACACGACCCGACAAGGCCCTGGCTCCGCGGCGGCGGAGCCCTGCGCTCTGCGTACCTGAGTTGAGGCTGCCTTCCTTGAGACTGGGCGAGTTCAAATAGTCCTCCTTGCAAACGAATTTGTTTTCGTCTATGATGTAGAGTTCCTCGCCCGTGGAGAGCTGCTTGTTGCAGACCATGCAGGTGAAGCAGTTGAGGTGAAACACTTTGTTCCGCGCTTTCCGGACCAGGTCGCTTGGGGAGATGCCTTGGGAGCAGCCAGCGCATTTGGTACCAAACCTCCTGCGAGGGGACAAAGCGCCGAGCTGAGAGTGACGACAGGGGGCCCGAGCCGCGCCGTGGGCTGCCCAGGGGCTCCCGGGGACGGGGAGGGTGATTCTCTTGCTGCTGCCCCCCGATTCCTCCCCAAATCCCTGCTTTGCCCGCCGGGCTGCAGCCGGGCCCGATCCACCGGAGCCTCCGACTGCTGCGGGAAATGCAACAGAAAAGCTGAGGACGGAGTAATTCCCCCCCGGTTCGTCTGTGCTGGCGAGGAGGAGGGAGACCTTCCTCCCTGGGAGCCCCACTCGAAGCGCCCGGGGAAGGTCTCGCGTGTGCGGGGCGCTGCCTCGGAATGGGGCGGCGGAAACCGCTATTCCGGGAGGCCTCAGTCGGTTTAGCACCGAAACGGAAAGACGGGAGAGCGCAGAGGAGTGACGGATTTTCCCCTCCGCGCTCTGCAGCGGAGAATTTCGTTTAAGCGGGGGCAGCGGTGCCGCCCGGCCGGGAAGCGCGGGCGGCCTCGCCGCTGGTCCCGAGTAGAGCCCTGAAAACAGCAGGGAGGGCGGCTTCCCCAGGCAGAGAGCGGCGGAGAGAGAGGGGAGGCGAGTGCGACGAGAGTGGAAACAAAAACGGGCGAGGAACCAGGGGACTCGGGTCCCCGACAGCATCGCCCGGCTCTCGGCGCCCGCCTGTCTGCGGGGACCGTCCTGCTCTCCTGGGCGTTTATTTGTCCTGGGAGAAAACGCCACCGTGGAGGGATTTATTTTTCCTTCCTTTCGTTGAAGGCAGAGCCGCTTTCCCCAGTGTCTCCTTTTATTTTATTTATTTCCTTTTTCTAAACACCCGAACGGGCTAAAAACGATCTATCCGAAAAGAAAATAATAATAATTAATAATAATAATAATAATAATAAATAGGTCAGGGATCGGGCTGTTGCTGCCAGGTCCCTGGGGAGAAAGACGGCCAGGGGCTAGGATTGGGGCGGCCGCATGGAGCGGTTCTCTTCTTTCTTCCTCGCTTTGCCACAACTTCTGCCGCCCGCCCCGCTCCCCTTGACATTGATGTAGTGAAAGCATTACAAGCCATAAGTCATTTCCCCCCTCTCATTCCGGCCCCTAATTTCCTCATCTGCACCTTATCGCGGTCATTAGGGGCATTTAAGGAGCTGCGGAGCCGGGGGGCCCAACCCGGCCCGGTCCGTTGGGCGGCGATTCCGCGGGGAGCGGCGCAGTCCGCGGCCGCCGGTGCCTCCTGCGGGGCTGGGGACTCCCGGGGGCCGGGATCGCTCCAGGGGGATCGGATCCGCGGGGCCCTCGCGCTCGGGCCTGACGCGAAGGGGAGGGCAGCGGCTCCGGCACGGCCGGGGGAGCGCGGGGCTGCGCTCGGAGACAAGGTCACAGAGAGATGAGGAAGGGGAAAAAAAGAAGAAAGAAGGAAAAAAAAAAAAAGAAAAAGAAAAAAAAAAAGGCAGCCTTGGACTGCAGCAAAACAGTAATCGGCCGCAGCGCTCCGCTCCCGTCGTGGCTCTGCCGGCTCCGGGAGGCCGTTTCCCCGCCGGGCTGCGCCGCGGGCCGACACCGACGGCAGGACGAGAGGCCGTCGATGGGGAAAGGCGTGAAGCGGCCCCGCTCGCGGTCCGCGGCCGCCCCACAAGGCGAGAGGTCAGAGCCCGCGGCCCGTTCCCTTCCAGGGAGCCGGGAGTCTCCCGGGAGGCCGCCGCGGGTAGAGGTGACTCGCTCCCGTCGCGGGGAACTCACCTAAAAAAGTCATTTTTGCAGTAGAGTTTGCCTTCTCTGGAGAAACATTTCTCGGTCAGGTTGCATTTGCACTCGCAGCACTGGACGCATTTGATGTGCCAAGCCCTGTCCAACACGTTCAGTAGGAACCTGTCCAAAATCGGCCTCTCGCAGCCCGCACAATGCACCATCATCACCTCCGCCGGGAAGGAGACTCGCGGAACGAGAAGGCAGCCCCGCGCTGGCGGCTACGGCGAACGCCGGCGGCGATTTTTCAGAGCGAGATTTAGAAAAATAAAAAAATAAACACCGAGGGAATGGCAAAAAATCGGGCGCCCGCGGGAGCGCGGAGCGGAGCCGCTGTCAAGTTCTTGCTTCTCTTCGGAGCCTCGGCGGATTGAAGAAAAAAAAAAAAAGAAAAAAAAAAAAAAAAATATAA
>JAVCKT010014841.1:0-13277 GCA_032273925.1 Rhynchotus rufescens
GTGCCCCATGCTCTGGGTGTCCCTGCTGGAGCAGGGGGTTGGACTAGATGATCTCTAGAGGTCCCTTCCAACCTCAACCACTTATGATTCTGTAACTTTGTGATTTCATGTGAACCATGCAATTTCTTAGGACTCAAGAGAGGAAAGAGGGTTAAAGCCTCTCTTCTGCACTTGGCCCATCAAGGCCATCCATCTGTAGAACCTCTGCAGTCCAGCATCTCAACAGATGCATGGGAAATGCAGACTGAAGTGGGTCTTTGCTCTTGCTTGGGATTTACGGGCAATATTCTGCAATACAAAAACAAGAGCATGAAAGAGAAAACTGCATCAAGTTCCAACCTTGAAAAGAAAAAGGAGACACATCTGGTTGATTTTTCTTTCCTTCAGTTTGTTGGAATATTTTACATTCTGTAGCCAACATTTTTCTAAAATATCCGCAAGTTCCTTTCTGACAGAAGAAAGGAAGCCTCTAGGATGGAGGCACTCACTGAGGCTGACGTTCACTGCATGTCTGGTGGAACAAAGGAATTTATCTATCCCAAGGTAGAATTAGGCCCTTTGGAGTGAATGGCTTGTGGGAAAAAATGCAGAAATTGTAATAAAAGGTCTTTTTAAAAATGATTTTTAAAAAATAATCATCTAACTCATAAGCAAAGTGAAATTAAATTAAGAAAAGGGAAACTTCAGCTAGATGTCAGGAAGCATTTAACAACCTCATGCATCTTCCTGTCAGGAAAAGTTTCCCAAGGGAACGTCGGGGGCGAGGGAGGGGGGAGCTCTGTTACTAGGATCTTTCAAAGCCAGGCTGACAAAACACTAGGAAGTCGTCCGGCACTGCCTAATCCGGCATTGGCAGGAGCCTGGAGCAGCGCGGACAGCTGATCCGATGGGTCTTTCCCGGCTCATGCGTCGCAGAACAGAGTTCAACTGATTTCATCGGAAGTGAATCTCTCCCCCTTTCTTTCGCCCCCACCCCCTCATTCATATTGGGAATAAGCCTGACAAACGCTGGAAGAGGTTACAAGGGAGTGGAAGCAGGAGGCTAAAATGCTCTGAGGCCCCTTTCAGTCTGAAGGACAAAGTAATCGTGAAGCACCTCTGGCTCCAGGGAGCAGCAAAGGAAGGAAAGGCTACAGCTCCACTTGCTTTCTAAAAGAGACATTTTGCTGAAAATAAAGAGTGGCTTACGTGATTCTCACAGAAAAGCCCAAAAAAGTACTGCATAGTCCCAGGAAAATGTGGGCATCCCAGTGTTTGAAATAGCAACGATATTTCAGTTTGTAATAGTATCATGATGCTGTTCTGAAAAGGCATCTGTGGATTATGTGTGTTGCTTTAAGAGTAAAATAGTAAAAAAAGAGCTCATGACACTGTATCTGATGTGTTCAAAGTCTTCACCTTAAAAATTGTATGTTAAAATTTCTTTCTCTTGGTGGCACTGGGAAGACTCCGAAGAAGACAAGCAGCCGGGCACAACAGCGACCGAGCACCTATTTACATGAGCTCTGAACAAACAGAGCAACAGACGCCAAGGGAAAACACAAGGAGAGATAAGCCAGCAAATGCCACTTTTCTACGTAATTACGCTTGACTCCCATCTCATTTGGCAGGCAGACCTGTTTCCCTGGAGACCTGTGGAGTAGGGGATGCTCCAAGGGAACATTTCCGTAGGTTCATGGACTTTTGTGTACACCTTAGAATGATCCTACGTAACTAATCTTTTTCTTAATGGTCGTCAGAGTGTGAATGATGTTTTTGTGTGAGAACAGCCACAGCTTAGAGCTGAGGCACTGGCTGCTTTATTGGTACACTTCAGTCCAGTCCTAGTGAGTCCATCTGCACAGAGGAAGAAAAGAAGTCCAGGCTTTGGGTGCTTCTCTCCTTGATGCCTCTGCTCAAAGTGCCACGTAAGAGCTGCAGCAACCGACATGGCACTTTCTTGCCCTTCTCTGCTATTGAAAGGGTAGAAAATCCTGGGTTACTTCCCTCCTTTAATGCAAATGAATCAATTGCAATTGCTGATCATGACTTGTAGGCGTTAAAAAAAATCACCAAGATTACAGATAAAGGCAGCTTTCCTGGAAGAAAACCCATCCATGGAGCTTAAGCTCTGTTTATATATTTTATCTATTTGAAGGAGGATGCTTCTGGCTGCTGTGCTTGCTAACCTACCTCTCCCATATGGGAAAATATCTCTGTATTTCCCTTCCCAAATATTCAGGCTACTCCCGCTGCAGGCAGGAAGGCTGCCAAGCTGTGGAGCAGCAGCGCTAACAAGGCTCTGCTCTGCTTTGTGCTGCTTTCGGGGAAGCTGAAAGCACCCGTGAAACTGTCTGGGGACCTGTCACTTAAATCCTTCGGCAACCTGTGGGCAATTGCACTAGAGCTATTTGCTCTAGACAACGACCCATTCCTTCCGGATGCGTCTTTCAATAACGGGATACTAATATACACTGAATTTAAAGGTGGAGAAAAAGCTTCCTCATCTGACACCTTTAAGCCATATCTGCCTACTCTGCCAGCGAGGCTTCCTGCAGATTTCTGTTCAGCATCTGCAGGTGATTTTTCATGCCCAAGTTCAAGCCAGCTCTGCACAGAAGTGACAGCCCCTGTTGTTATGTGGTTCTTATGGTGCCAAAAAACCTGCAGCTCACATTACAGCTGAAAATTCATCCTGTCCAGTGAAAAGAGCTGCATATTTTTCATACAGAACTCAGTGGCAAGCACTGGAGAATGGGGAAAAAAGCATGGGGGGAGAAGGAACAAATACAGAGGTTAGAAGGAAAAAGCAGGGAGAAAGATAAAAGGAAGGAGAAAGAAGGGGAAAAAAAGGAAGGAAAAAAAATAAATGGAAAACGGAGACATTGATAAAGGATGGGAAGGAAAAAACAGCCACATCAGTGAGGTGGAGGCAGCAACCCAGCACAACGGTGCTTGTGGGCTGGCACGCTGCCCACTCCCGCACACATATCGCATCAGCTACGTGGTCCCCCTGTGCAACCCGCCACCAGCCACCCCCTCTCAGCAGGCCCACGGCTTGGGCCTTCATTCTGCACAGACGGCCTGTGATCCTGTTTCAATCCTCATAAATTATTGACATCAGATATGAGGCATCGGAGACATCAGAGATGGAAAAGATGCACCAGCCATCCCTTGGGGAAGCGCGCTGGATCCTGCCCTGCGTCACGCGAGCCAGGCACGGATGCTCTGTCTTTCCTTGGGAGGCTGTTTTGCTACTTAACGCCCTTAGCACTGCTCACTGCAGACACTCTTAGAGAGAATTTTGCAAAAGTTGCTTTTGTTTTAACCTTTCAGCCCTCCTTCCTGGTACTGCGGCCTTCCATCTGCATCCCACGCAGTCTTCTGCAGTCATACAGCAGCACGGGGACAGTGGTTTCTTTAATATTCTAGCCAAACCTTTCCAGAAGAAAATTGGAGTTATAGAACTGCCAGTGGAAGACACCATAAAGTAAAAGATTTGAAAAATCCAGAGATGGGGTACTCTAAACGCATGAAAATTATTTAATGATTATGAACACCTAGGCCTTTTAACTGCAGCTTTGGTTTTCTTCCTCCCCAGAGGTCTAGCCAGTGATGTGTTCAGCCCAAAAATATTTCCATAACTGCAGACCAATGGCTTTGTAAGTTGCTCTTGTAGCACCAAAGGAAAAAAGTGACTTCAGTGAAACTTCACCATGTATCTTGAGATGCTCAGACAGCTGGAGTTCACAGGACTGGATAACACTGAACCTCCTGACCAGGCAGCAAAGTTCAGAAGGCTTGAAACAGAAAACCTATCCTTAGCATCATATTTTAAGAGCTAAAACTCCCTTCTGGCAACTAAGATAGAGTATACAAAGAGTGTGTCAGGCTTTGAACTCCACAGTAAATCACTTTCTTACAGTAATTTACACCTTTTTTGTTGGCCCAAGGAGTTGTCAATACTTCCTTCAGTTACACAAAGGTTCATGGAGATGAAAAACTACTATCAAGAGTTTTTCAAGATTTACTGTAATTTTGGTTCAAATTAGGAAAATACACATGTGCTTAAATGACTGCTGAAGACAATGATTCATGACTGCATGCTTGGAGTCCAGCATATTCCTTAGGTATCAAGATGAAACTTTTTTTTCCTTTAGGATGAAAACACTATAAGAATCTCAATTAAAAATAAATGGCAATTACCTAAATTAGTTGTACAACACTGCATCTGATTTGTAAAAAAAATAAGGTCGGAAGCCAATCAAGTACTGTCTCAATGGCCATAAACCTCTAGGAAAAATCGTGCGTTGAAAGTTTGTCCAAAGCAAATATGAAATATAGAACAAAATATTGGTGAACAATTTCTTTGACATTGGGCTCTAGATTTTCAACAGTCACTAAAGCTGAAGAGGGGAGGCTCCCAGTTCATTTTTTTACCAGATGTCCTTCTGGGAGACATTTTCTGACCTGCTGAAAATGAAAGGGATGGAACTCACCTACTTCTTTCACTGAGTTTCTCCTCGATCATCCTCCTGCTTATGCAAGATCTTAGGATGGCATTGGGAAGCTCTGAGCACAGAACAGGTGTTTTGGGAGCTAACATGGATTGACTGACTCCTACCTGTGCAGAACAGGGTCATTAAGTCGAATATTCAGTAAATCAGTCCTTTCCATCCCACTCTCCTGCGCTCCCAGGTAGCTCCTCATGGGAGAGAGAACCAAAGGGACAGTCAACATGGAACCCTCCATGTCTGGCTGCTATCCGGAAACACTGCAAGCCTTTCCCTTTATGAATGTGCAAACGGTTTCTAAAAAGGGCATGGAGGGTTCCATGTTGACTGTGCCTTGCTGACTGCTAGAGAAACACCATCTCTGTGATCCTGCGACCTCAGCTGACAAATAAAATGACAAGGTTTTTACTGGTTTATAATCTTTTCTTTCTTTTTTTCTTTTTGCAACTGCCTGGCCTGCAAACTCAATCTGGGAACCGAAACCTCATCACCTCAGCCACCGCCACCAGAAGCTCACTCCTTCACCAAGGCGCATGAGAGGGTAAGTGCCACAGATACAGCAACTTGTATGACTCAGTGGAGGTTTGTCAGCAATGATTCAGAAGCCACAAGGAGAATCGAGCTGATTTCTGAGCCGTCCGATGGACAATGCACACGGGTGGCCATTAGCAGAAAATTCCTCCCTTCTCTCTTCATTTGAACAACCCTAATTTGATCCCGGGACACAATCAACAGCAGCCTCCCAGCGGGACGAACCGGAATGATTGAGCTGAGGGTGACCTGGCCGTGCTGCTCGTTTACACCAGCCGGGCAGCCCATCCCGCGCGGCGCATTTCATGGCTCGGGAGCCAAGTCCAAGGATGCTGGCCGGCCGCCAGCCCTGCCCCAGACCTCCGTCCCACCGTGACGTCAGGAGAGGGCTCCGGGGCGGCATTTCACAAGCCGCACAGTGTGGCCGGGTGCCAAATCGGGGAGCTCCGGCAATGGGATGGAAATGCTCCCAGAAGAGCAGTGCTGTCTGCTGCAAATGCTGCCGGACGGAGGGGACAGGACATGGAAAAGTTTCAGAATCCACCTGCTGATGGTAGCAGAGCTGTGAAGTCTGCATGGAGGGGATGAACAGCAACAAGTTACAGATACCCAGGCACAGCGTCATCTGACAGGCACATATGGCATCATCCCAGCCAGCCGCCCCAATTCCAAGGATTGAAGGAGAAGGGGATTTCGGGGCTCACCACAGCTACCAAGAGCCTCCTGCTCTCACCCAACGAACCTGCCCTGTGTCATCCTGCTCTATTACATGGAGACGTCTCACCTAGGAGCCAAAGCAAAGGATTTATTGCAGGCTGAAGAAGAGGAAGGGTGTTGCAAATGGCAGAAGAGCCTATTTTTAGTGTCTGCTATGGTGTAGTCTTGGCTCGGGGCCACACCGCCAAGGGCTCTTATCTCCTCCCATCTCACAGGGTGCTGCAGAAAGCACTGCGGTGGTTTGACTCTCTTCGAAACAAAGCAGTCCTCTCGCCCATGCCAGGCAGCCGTTCCGCCTTTCGAAGAGCCAGATTACGCTCCCAAACCCATGCGAGTGTTGAATAATCTCAAGCACTCACGGGAGGACCTTCAGCCGCAAAGTCCCGACCATACCCTGGGTGGGTGTTAAGTTTCTGTCCACCTAAACAATCCCTTTTGCTGGATTCAGGGACTCGGCTTCCTGCTGGGCACAGTTAAATGGTCACCACCAGGCAGCTTAAAGATCATTGCAGTTCAAAAATGGATAAAATAACTTTCCTAAATAGTCACACAGAAGATACAAAAAAAAAATCACGTGAAACCTTTAGCAGAAGAAATCCACTGTGGAAACTCAGATGTTATCTGGACATGTAGGTGGAAGAGGACATTTTACTACATTTATTTTGAGCTAAAACGTGACTCTGCTCTGGTTTTAACACGGTACTGTAAGAGATTGATCTGTCTGGTCAAGATGCTCTCCTGAGAGGAGAAACCAAAGATGCAGATTGAGATCTGCCTTTTCTAGGAATGTGTTACAGAGGGTTTGGCTGCAATTGGTTTGATGGTTTCGTTTCTACCTTTTCCCACGGAAGCCTCCTAGGATAAATCCTGCCTTCGTGGGAAGCGAACAGCGAGGGAAAGGACAATTAACCAACAGGTCCCTCCATTCTCCACCGGGAGCTTTGCCTGGATGTGAAGCCAACCTCCCCATAAACACGACCCTGCACAGCAAAACCCTCCTTGGTGCAGAAGCAAAGAAACAGAGAGGGATGCTATAAAGGAGAAGCTGTAAGGGATAGTTGTCCTTTCTCTTGCGCTTTCCCTAATGCCCTAAAACCCAAGGGCAAACTCTGAATCAGCAGCAGCTACAGGCTGAATTCCAAAGAAGGCAACAGAGGAAGAGGAAGAAAATGAGCAAAGCTTTGCTATCTTAGCAGCTGTACACGAAACTGCGTGAGTTTTGAGAAAAGTTCCTGCTGCAGATGGAGAAGGAAAATGTTATTGACACCAGCTGGTTTCAAACACAGCCTCAGCACCTCAATGGGAAGAGAGGAATTCCTGGCTCCTAGTGGCCACAAACACAGATTATTAGCCACACATACACGGATATTACCAGTGAAGATGTATCTGCGTAGCTGTAGGCCTCTCAGTTTCACTTAAACTGACAGCCTTGCTTTCCTTCCTCAATTTCACATCCTCTCGGGCACACAGACAATCCTCAGAGCATCAATTTGCAATGAAGCCTTGACACAAGCTGCTCCGACCTACAGACACAAATCCATTTATCGCCAGGACTGGGACGCCGGACAGAAGAGCGGTGCCTCTGAGCTGGGTGCCAGGGCCACTCTCTGATTCAGCAAAGCCTTTGATAAGAAATGTCATCCTCCAGTGCGTAATTTTAGCCCGTCAGATAAGAATCTCTATCACGCTCAGACATATGGCTGGCTGCAAAGCGCACAGCAAAATGAGAGGAGTAATTTATTTGCTTGTGCTAAGAGCACTCCCAGACGCAGAAAAGCTGATGCAATGAAACAAGAAGTGCCAAATTACCCTCTACTCTTATTCAGAGATCCAGAAGAGGCTCCTGATAAATACAGGGGGCTTGTCTACTCAGACAAACAACATCTCCTTCCCTCTGCCTCTTCTCTTCTAAGCATCAAACTACCAAACAGGCAACAGCACTACATGACTAATGAACACAGGACTGCATGGTGTTTCCTAAGGCCTGCTCCTCTCATTAAATCCCACTCATTTCCCAGGAACTTACATCCACACGTATGCATGGTACTTCGTATGAAGTGTCAGTAAGTACTATACAGGGGGAGGGAATTGAGCGGTTAAGGGACAGAATTAAACAGCACTGTCAGGCCCATGAGCTCAACTCAAGTCTCCTGAGATAAGCTGCAGTCATTAGAGCACAGCTCAAAATTAATGGCCTGCAGCACCACTGGGGTACTCATTGCTTCAACATTCCAGTGCCAAGGATAACTTAGCACCTATGATTTAGGTGACTTGGGCTAATCTATATAAACATAATATTGGACCAGGCATTGCCAGGCTTTGCAATCAGCTGGCTTTACTCAGGGAGTAGAAGAACTGCTTAACTTGAGTTACAGCTGGAACATCTGATCCATAGGAGCCATGCAAGGATACTCTTAAGAAGCACTTAGCCTATTTAATCACTGATTGCTGGAAGGATATAATGGTGAAGGTTCACCCTTGGTAAGCCCTGTTTCTTACAATCTTTCCTCATACACTCTCTCTTCATTATCATCAAGGGAGGTAGTGGACTAGATGGTCTCACTCAGTACAACTACTTCTATTTCTATTTCCTCTCACCTTCATTAGCACAACTATTATTACTAAAAAAAAAAAAAAAAACAACAACTTCCCCCACCACTACTTTTAGATAGGGGAATTTCACCCCTGAATAAAGATCAACATATGAAATTCCATTCTGAAAGAGAAACTTATGCCTAACCTGCAAATATTTGAATCTAGTGCTTATGTGGTCAAACTCAAAGTTTTAAAGTGTCCTTCCCCTCTCTTGATTCAAATCCACTGCAGAGCAATGGTAGCTACATACATACATGCATACAGACATACATACATAGCTATTCTATTCATCAGCGTGAAATCAATTCTGTTTCCTGGTCAGCAGTATCAGCCCATCACCAGATCTACCCGTGTCATCAGCACTCTCGCTAGAGATATCAACAGTTAAACCAAAGACCGAATGAGTCAAGATTAACATCTTCTCATTTGAGATGGTCCTTCCAGGTCAGATCTAACACACAGGGGTAAGATGGCACAGGGAAACGTCTGACCTGGAAAGGAAGAGGAGATTTTGTCTTGAGGGAGTTCAATTCAGTTGCTTTAACCACTGTCAAATTTAATTAGGCGGCCTTAATACGACAATGGGGTCTAAAATCACATGCTACCAGACTATCACAGCAACTTGATAGGAAGTAACCTTAGAGGAAGGAAGAGTCT
This sequence comes from Rhynchotus rufescens, assembly GCA_032273925.1. NCBI lineage: Eukaryota > Metazoa > Chordata > Aves > Tinamiformes > Tinamidae > Rhynchotus > Rhynchotus rufescens. The sequence goes on from JAVCKT010014841.1 coordinate 8,994, forward strand.
GATGAAAAGCATGATGCGCTGTTTTTGCTTTGCTATTTTGAGGATTTCCTTTCCACTTTGGGTCTTACTGTCTTTTTGCCTCTGCTACTATGCAGTCTTCAGAGGAACCAGCTGGCCTGTGCAATGCACATCGGAAGACAAGCATGTCCCATGCCTGTGCAGCACTACTGCTAGGCAGGACAAAACCAGGGCACCCTTCACAGTCCAAAGCAGACTTCCTCTCAGAGCAAAACTGCCGAGGCACCAGAATCCACTAGAGAACAAGTGAGAAATCATGCATGTTTATTGGGAAACGAGAAGGAGTGTTTGCAACAGCAGGGAAGTTAAAAAATAAATCAAGCTTGAACTTTCCTTTCTGCAACCAACATTTTTCAGTTACACAAATGGTGGCAAATTTAAACCATGTATTTTTTTCCTGCTCCTGCATTTTTGTCTCATTGCTTTAGACGCCAGAAGCCCAGTTATTTCAGCCTCTAGTGATTCTCACCAGTTTGGAAAACAGAGCACTGCCATGCTCCGGTTTGGAGATGCAAACAGTGCAGATGAGTGTAAGGGACTTGCCATTACTTCTAAAACTAAAGTTAGTTCTCCTGAAAAAAAAAATGTACAAAGTCTCCTTTGATAGTGGTATGTCTTACTCTGCATGCTAACAGGCGGAGTAAAATTAAATTGTTTGGTTTGTGTGCACAAGGAAGACTGTGGAGATTTGATCACTGTTTTTATATAAAGCCTGTCCAAGTGCCTGCTGACTTCAGTGATCTGCTTTGTGGAGACAGGCGCAGGTGACAGAAACTACAGGGACTGGGCAAGGGTACGCGAGGGAGGTGAGAGGCAGCAGGAGAAACCAGGAGAAACCAGGAGAAACTCAACCAAAACCATTGCCTAAACTCATCCCAATTCTTGCTTATGGATATTGAAGTGAGTCTGGATGGAGAGAAAAGGTTTGGTTAGGTCAGTTGGGAGTATTTTTGATTTTTTTTTTACCTTGTGAAGAATCATTCTCATTTTGAAGGTCAAAGAACTTGTTCTCAGGAACACCTCACTCCTCTTTCCTCCTGTAGCTTCCCTCATGAAGTCTTCCTTCCCTTTCATAAAATCTGTCTCTCTAAAGTAAGAACTCTACTCCAAGCTCTTCTCCTTTTGAGGTCTTCCAGTAGCAACACAGCATGTATTTTGTTATCTTGTGCCAAGCAGGTAGCTCTGTTCTGTCTCCTTATGTGACACTGGAGAGTAAAAGTTAAAAATCATCCTGTTCCCAAAGATGGTGGGAGGAGTTGCTGGTACAGTTCAAAATACCTTTCAGACAGTCCAGAACACCTTTCAAAAGGTAGTAATCCAAGTCAAAATCAGAGCTCATTTGAACTTCATCATTTAAACTGTGGATGTGCCTATAAAGAAAGCATAATTTTAGGATTTGGATTTGGAGAGATGAAGAGACTTTCAGGTTTTAAACATAATCACTGTATTAAAGGGTTTAAAAGTTTAGTCTTATTGGAGAACAATGTCTAATTCAGTCTTCAAGGGATACCCTGAACTCATAGCACTAACGGAATCTTGCTCTTGTCCACAAATTCAGCCAACAGAAGGTTCTGCTCAAATATACACATTAACAAGAGATGTTAAATAAACAAACAAACAACCCCCCACAAAACAATTCTATCATCTCTGAACGGTTTAAAGATCTTGTGGGTTTTTTGTTTGTTTGTTTATTTGTTTGGTTGGTTGGTTTTGTTGTTGTTGTTCTCAATGAGTGCAAAAATATGATCAAGCCTTTGGTTCTTTTATATCCAACATCCTAAAATTCAAACCTGATTTGACTTGAAGCACTTTGTTTCAACAGTTGGAAATGCTCACTTAGGTGTCATAAGCTTTTAATTTGTCATTGTAAAGTGTATTTGAAAAAAAGTCATTTCAAATGCAAACTGAAATATAAATACAGTCTGGAAAACACAGATGTAGAATCAATAGGCATCCTCTTCCAGAAGATTATTGTGCTTTTCTTAAAAAGGAGTATTTTGACACCAGCTCTCTCTTGAGAGAATTTCAGCATGTTAGCTTATTATTGAAAAATCCCCAATGAGTGCAAAGAAAGGAAATATCTAGCTACTTTAATCAAATAGCTTTTAATATACAATGTACATATAAATATACAATATATGTATATATTCTATCCTCAGTGGACTTTTTAGTTGAACTACAGATTCACATACAGTTCAAAGAATAGCAAAACGTTGCATTTTGTGTTGATTAATACCAACGCAGACATTGCTCCACTGGGTATAAATTATTGGTCCAATGAGGAGGCAAAACAACTCCAAAAATTAGATCTAGACTAAGTTTTGTCAGAAATAGGAATTGTTTGTATATAGAGTGATGGCCATACAGAATCATAGCATCTAGATAAGTTAATAAGAATTAAAGGTTTAAATCTCTGGGAATTCCTCCAGCTGACAATGGATAAATATAAGTAGTGCTATTGTAATGGTCCCATGAAAAATACAAGAAGCCTTCTATAGGAGATAGATAGAGATAGATCAAGTTGTGGAGATAGTTGGAAACAACTTATAAATTGGTCTCGTGCATGATGAGATGTCCTTTTTCAGTATGAGTGGGTGAAGAGAAGCACTGCATAGTTGGGGACTTCATACAAGAGACCATGGTAGAGTAACAAACCATAACTTAAAATCACTCTCCCTGTCACACTGACTCAAAAGAGTTGGTACCGGTACAGTTGAAAGCAAACCAAGTAAGAAATCCCAAGGACATCAGCAAGTCTGCCCTGTGCTGGTAATGATTACAGGGAGCCCTTGAGAAGAACTTTATTTCTATGGTCTTTTTTTTCCTTAAAGAAGTGAGGAGATGACCTTTGTCTTGCAGATGGTCAGAGATGCAAGTTTTAGGTCAACTATCAAGCCATGTATTTGCAGCACAGAGCATGGATTTCTCTTGGCAGCTGGTTTCTCTCTTTCTCTTGCTTGGGTAAGAATCTCCCTCCCCCATGGAGTCAGATGTGAAATTGTATCACCTTGATGAGGTTTAAGAGCTCTGACCACGCATAATTTTCCAAAACTGAAGTCTGATATCCAGAGACCACAAGTCTCTGCTGTCACATTAGAGGGGAACAGGCACACTGTTGGCAATTCTCTCCCTGTACTCACATGCATACAGCAATACGTGCATATGCTCACCAAATGTCTCCACAAAGATACTGAGGGAAACAGCTTAACACAAAACCACCAAAATCTAGGCCAAGGAAGAGTATTTCTCTAGGTGTAATTATAATTTGTGCTTACATGGCTCCCCAGTACGGAAAAGAGATGACTTAATGGAGTTGGGCAGTATGCCTTGTCTGCATATTCAGAAATGATATAGAAAGAGTAGGTAATGATTTGACTGTTCGCTCTTTAGCTTAACATAAGAACAAGGGTGTTTCAAATAAAGCAGGAGGAAGGCTTGAAAGAAGCAAGAGGTGGTTCTTCATGCAATAGGTAGCAGATCTGTGAAATTCCTTTCCAAAGTGTATTGTGGATGCTCAATTTTATACGGACTTGAAACTAGACAAATATATGGCATAGAAACCCACAGAGGATTGCAAAGCAAGATTTCTGGAGCTGAAAACAGTAGAGTGCTGGTGGAAGGCAAGTACCATATATGTTTGTTCTGCATTTATTTTTCCCCTAAGCATCTGCTTACAGAAAAGTACCACCTTTGAAAAAAAAGCCAGCCACTGCTGAGGACTAGGCTGCGGTCTGATAGGCCTTTGATTTGATCTGGATCTTAGATCCTCATCTACTCCGATCCACAGTGTTGGACAGGTTGGCAGGACAAGCAAAAGACGGGTCTGCGCCTTTGATGAAATACTTCCCTTGGAAGGAGAAGGTAGCACAGCAGGTACAAAGACTCAGAGGTTTGAAAACATTTTTGCTAGAAAAGCAAAAGTGGATCATCTCATTAGCAAAGGGAACAAGGTCACAACTGGGAACATTAAAAGCAAATGACTCTCGTGCTCACTGGGAGTGCAGTGAAGAAAGGTAGGAAGAGAAGAACCAAGAAAGAGGCCCACAATACGAGAGTGCCAGTCAGCATCTCTGAGGAGGCAGGTCTCTGACCTTCTTTAAACCTTTCTGTATCTCCATATGAAGCATTTATATGTCAACTCATCTCCCTTGCTTTAGGACCCGCTGTATTGTTTTTGAGGTCTAGCTCTCTAAAGGCCTCATCACGACGTACTCCCAGCAGTCTATATGAAGCTACACATGATGTACACGTCCACCACATAAAGCA
>JAVCKT010014842.1:0-10434 GCA_032273925.1 Rhynchotus rufescens
GCAGGGACACCCAGAGCACGGGGCACAGGGCGGCACCCAAGCAGATTAGGAAGACCATCCAGAGAAGGAGACTCCACAACCTCTCTGGACAGCCTGTTCCAGGGCTCTGTCACCCTCACTGTTAATACATGTTTTTTTAAGTTCCTGTGGAACTTCTAGTGCTTCAGTTTGTGGCTGTTTCCTCTAGTCCTATCAGTGGCCACCACTGAAAAGAGGCCGCCCCATCCTCCTCCCTCCCTCGAGGTATTTATACACACTATAGCACTACAGCCCTGGTTTAGCACCAAGGGGCTGCACTAGATGATGTCCAAGGGTCTCTTCCAACCTTAAGGTCTCTCTGAAATCCCAGCTCTGCAGAAAGGTGTCTCGGCCCCTCTCCAAGTACCTGTTACAGGGGGGAGGCTCGGCGGCAGGGGCCCTGGCGGCGGCACCGGGGGCCGGAGGTTGACAGGAGGAGGGCTCAGGATGGGCGGCGGGGGCGGCAGGCCCGGCGGCGGCGGCCCTTCCACAACAGGCGGCTGTGCTGGGAAGGGCAGGATGCCGGGCAGGTTCACATCTTCCACCACGACGGGATCGCTTCCGTGGTCAAAAGGGCACATGTCCCCCCTCATGCAAAACCCCTTCTCTGAAAGGACAGAAGCAAAAGGAAGGGTTAGCACTGAGCAGCTGTGATCTCGTTTTGAGCAGCTACCGGGTGTTCTACATCTAATACGGGAGTTTGGAAAGAGCCTTGCATGGTAACCAACATTTACACTGGGATATGAAATTGTCTGTTTAGCTTTAATTCAATGCTCAGCACATGACAGTATTGCAGTGACCTGCTAGCAGAGTAAGAGTTTCATTTTTCTCTAAAAATTATTTCTGTGCTGATTTGCAGCAGACTGTACAGAATCAAAGACGGAAATATGAATGTCATTACAATATCAAGAACACAATGTTTCTAAGTAAAAAGTGTAGGAAGTGAAATCAGACACCTCTGTTAGCAATGGAAGTTAATATAATATTCCTATTAATATCAAATTTTAACACGACAAAATTCTTTTATGGTTTGTCTTCTGCAATTATTCTGAAGATAATTAAAACATTTTATCACCATTTCTGGTGCTTATCTGAATATTCTTATTCTGATGCTTATAAGAGTAAAAAACAGTATTATTTATAACTATGTATTGTTTACATGTATGTACACAGACATGTGCTCACAAACAAAATACATATATAAACACAAATAGGTCTTTTTAAATATGCTAGGAGCACAACAATTTCCCTTTGCTTTCCTGCAAAGCAAAACTGCTCATTCAGCAACTTCTGCCTTCCTTTCACCTCCTCGCCTTCAAAAATGGCTAAAAACATTTTCCAGTGACTTAGTGAAGAAAGTCTTGTGTCTGATTACTGAACAAGAGACTTAAAAAAGTGTATGTTATCTCATTTCATCTTCAGATAAAGTTATTGTGCTCAGAAACTGGAAGACTAAGGAAAAAATATAAGTTCTGAGGAGAAGGTGGACTAGAAAATACGATAGGACAAGCAGCATGACAGAACAAGCTAAACTAAAGAGAAAGGCGAGTGTATGAAGTCAGGACACCCACAGAACTACAGGAAAGGCAACTGCAAGAGGCATTTCCCAAAAGATTTTAGTACCAGCCAGCAAGGTACAAAGAAACAGTAATGACTTAAGACAACTGTAACACAAGCAGTACCATTTGCTTCACATGTGGAAGACTGCAAAGTACTAAGTTTCTTTTAAAAATACAAAGATCCAATGTCATGCCTGAAGATGTTATTTCAAAAATGTATGAGTCTATATTAGTTCTTAGTAATACATGGATGGGAGATCACGACACAACATTCTACAATTCCACCTGTATTAAAAGACTACCTCAAAATACACATCTACACGATACTGCTTGTGCTGATTAAGAATAGTTTTGCTGTTATAAACTGTCAAAACTTAAGGTAAACCCCTTATTTTCTTTACTAAAAAAAGATGTAATTTTAATATTCTAAGGATGGGTATTCTAAGGATTCTAGTATTCTATGTTCTAAGGATAGGATAAAAGTAAAATATTTTACACAAAGTAATTCTAATAACGAAAGCAACTACACCGACACCAGCACAGAAGGCTGTGTAGAATACAGCCGAATAAGAAGTGGGACAATACTGAAGAATTTGGCTAAAAAACGGCAAGTTGTGTAAGGGATAGAACCAGAGTATTAGGAAAGAGAGAAAGGAAGGGATCGTTGCAGGCCGGGGCTGGATGCATCAGCACCTGACTCACCATCATAATCCCTGCAGCGCTTCTTGGGCAGCGGCGGCCGCCCGTAGGAGTTGTGGTCCAGCTGCTCCTCGTGGAACTCCGACCAGCTCTCAGTAGTGTTATTGCCATGATGAGCAGGAGCGATGACAGTGATCGTGCTGCTCAGCGTGGGGACGGGGTAGTGGCCAGAAGAAATGTTTGTTACAGAAGAAACGGGAGTATAATTGTTCTCTAATGGATCTGCTCTATCCATATCGTATTTTGGCTTTCCCAAATCTCTTTCTGTAGAGGGGAAAAAAAGTTAGATTGTGTGAGTCCTTGTACACATTTTCATCACTAACATGTACAGCTATCTTTATTCCAAATGAAATCTAAATTCTGAAGTACAAAAATGATCATTTAGATGTGCTACAAGTTGCCCAGAATGACTGTGGAGTCTCCATTCTTGGGCATACTTCAAGTCCAACTCAGGACAAGGTCCCAAATAACTTGTTTTAGTTTTAAGAATGTTGCATCTTCATTTATATACAAGTTCAATACGCTCAACTGAATGCAAAGCTTAAATATAGAGAATTATCTATATAAAGGTGTGAAACACTCCTAACCACAGTGGTAATAGGATCCTTTTCAGGAATACATACAAGTTACTGTCTTACCTTTCTGTCAGTCTATTTCCTAACATTACCACCAATTAAACAACAAGCATCCAGATTAAGAAAGAGTTCCATCATGAGAAAAGTTAGTAAATTCAAATAACCCCATGTAAAAGAAATCTTAAAAGAATTCCCTCATAAAAGACAAATTAGAGTGGGTAAAATGCTGAGAGCAATGGGTAGGTTCTCCTAGCCCCACTTTTGTGAATAAGTTATTACTTATCTACCTTGCCAAATCAGATTCTAAGTTTTCTGAAACTTAATGAGATGCCATCAGCTCTGATATTTGTCTCTCTCTCAAAATTGTTTAAAAGCAGCAAATACATTTAAAAGTATCAGATGAGAAACATGAGGAGGAGAAACAGAGGACAAAGAATGAGAAATTAACTGTGCAAGTCTTATTTCCACAGAGAAGACTGTGAATAGAAATGTTGACGCTGCTTGAAGACAGCGCTAAAATCTGGCATCTAACAATACAGGCAGCATCGACCACATTAGATCTAGAGCCCAATTCCAGGTACCTCTGCTTCGTGTTCTGCTCCGGCTCCTGCTCCGGTCTCGATCCCGGTCCCGCAACCTCTCTTTGCTCCAACTTCTACTTCGACTCCTGCTGTAGCTCCTGCTTCGCCCTCTCCTCCTGTTATACCTGTCCCTGTAGGAATCTCTTCTGGGAGGGTTTCGGTCATAATCCCTCTTCCGAGAACGTTCATCTTTTTTCCTTTCATCACGGCTTCTAAAAATACAATTTGGTTGGTTGTAAAATACGAGAATTAGGAAGTTGTAATTTAAAACCTTATCTTAAACATCTCAAAAAAATATGAAAAGAAAAAGGCTTTGGGGACATTATAAAAATGAAAAAGTTGGGCAACGTTCTGCTCAATAACTAGAATTTTAAATACTTTTTCAAAAAAGAGAAAATTTTAAATTCAAAAAAAGAGAAAAGCGAGGTTCGAAAAAAGCACTGTTAACAGAGATGGATATTCTATTACATTGACTGTCCACCTCTTGCATAGCCCTAAAAATTATTAAACTGTAATCCTTTCTTTCTTAGAAGACTTGTATAATTATTTCAGTTGGATTATGTATTTTATTTACTATCATCCAAGAGATTTTCAATGTAGATAAAATATTGCTTCTGCACAAAAATGCACTTGAAAAAAAATTCCAAGGAAAAAAAAAAGGGAGAATGCTTCTAAATTAAGACTTAGCACTATTCAATTTCAATATGGAATGGAGCAAGTGGTGTAAAACAAATTACAAATTTTTCATCCACTTGCACTATGAAAGTGAAATCTGACAGTTATGTGCAACTTCAAATCACTTCAGTGATTTGTAGTGACTTTATCATTCATAATATGCACAATTAGACTACACGGGCATAAAGGTAATAAAAGTCTGAAGACTTATCAAGTGACTGTGCAGAAATGAAATACTTAATATAGTAACACTATGAAAAAAAACAAATACATTTGATTAATAAAAAAAAAAGTAAAATTTAATTACCTGGAATCTCGGTATCGAGAACTTGACTGAGGAGGACTATGATTCAATCTTCTGGAAAACTTTTTCTCTCGCTCTTCCTCTTTAACTATCTGAATTTTAGGAAATATCCATTAGATCAAAAACATTCATATTCTACAATCAAGTCTTCTGCACAACTGAATAAAATTGAAGAACTCAAAACATCCATCTATCAAGCCTTTACACTCATACTTAAAGTATGTTTTGCCTCTTAGACAACTTTATAATAAATGAATTCTGCAATTCCTTAGAATACTCAAAACACTACTTGCAAGAAAATACTTGCTTCTGTAAGAAAAATACAATAAAGTGAGCAAAACTCCATGTGCTGCAATGAAATTACAGCTACTTAAAATACAAATCTGTACCGAGGTGCTTTGAGAGGCTTGGGGAGATCTGATTGACACTATGTTGTCTGTTGTTTCTTATCAGTGGTCTCGCTGCTTCAGATCAGGGTAAGATGGTCACATTCACGCAGCCAAATCCGGGCTGCTGTCGAAAGTGTCCGATCTTCCCTTCTTTTCCTCTCCCTTTTTTCTGGCTCCCAGAGGCACACGCACAGTGGAGAGCCAGCCTAAGGATGAAGTATGAATGGTGCAGCTGGAGGAAGCAGGATGGGTATTCTGAATGTCAGTGTGAGTCTGTGCTGCATTAAAGGCCTATATCCCTCCTGGAGAACCCTGAGCACGGAAGCCAGGGTGGTGGCTGTGCCACAGCTCGCACGCTACTAGCAGCGTTGCTCCTCTCTGGCCTGTGAGGACCATTTTAGTTTATCTATGAAGTGCCCACTCCTCAAGAAAACTTGTTTTAAGGGTACTCAGCCCACCTGGTACAAATCTAATAGATTTTACTGCTGTACGGTAAGTTTTGTGACTACTAGTGGTATTCACATAAACATGAAAAAGTTGAATCACAGGAGCAAGCCACAGGAATAGAGAGAGAACACAAACATTTAGAGGAAGGCCCCAAGTGCCTACCTCTTCCTTTTTTGTCTCTTTTTCCTGGTGCTGGAAAAATTCGACTTTCAGACTTCCTGATGATGGCTGTTCTGGGGGAGGTAGATAGCTTTTCGTATTCACAGCATCGAACAGCTTTTCCACAAAGATTTGAGTTTCTAGAAGAAAAGAATGTATAAAAATACTCACACTCAGTATTCAAAACTTAAGTTAACACTGGAAAAAAAAAAATCCAGCCATTCTAATATTTAACTTGCAAAGGAAAGTTAGAACAATGACATTTGTATTTGTATTGCATTGTATTGTTGCATTTGTATTTAAAAAGATCTTTTTACAGACTCAAGAAACACTGTCTGTAATGAGAATGCTTCATGAAGGTTTTCAACCTTTAAATTACTTAATGCCTTTAAATAAAGTATCTGGGAGACTATTTCTGGAATAGTCTGGCAATAGTTTTTTAGCATCCTTAATTTTCTTAGAAACATCAATTAATAGTAAAAAAAATATACTTAATGTAATATAACACATACTGGGCTATACATTTATCTTTGTAAAAATATTACTTCATGCAAATTTAAGTATATAATTCCAAGTTACAATGCTTATGAAAAGATAAAGGCAAGGTTCTAAGTTAAAAGCTTGTTGCATTAATTAAGCAGGAAAGCAATTCCCTGGAGCTTAAGGTTCTGACAGCGACCGTACCTTTCTGGAGAAATACATCCAGCTGATCAACACACAGAGCTTTCAGCTCTTTCTCACTTTTATCCTTCTTCACCAAAGCCAGAACATATTTAGCGAGGGCAGATGGATCTGCATCACATCTGCAAATAGAGTAATGCAAAAAAAAATTCGAGTCAATAAAATGAGCAATTGAGGATCTGAAATTGGTATCAAGGAACAAAACCTTTTCCATCAAAGCCAACGAAAATGGCCACAGGTAGGGTTTTTTTTTTTTTTAAGACAAGAGTCCAGATATCGAAGAACACAAAGCATCACTTTTTTCGTTCTGCAGAAGAAATGTCTTCCTAGGAGATTTTCATACTGTATTTTATGGAGCATACGAACTAGAAAGACTGTCTTCTTACAGAGAAACTGTTAAGCCTAGTTAGCTTAATTATTAAAAAATACAGTGATGAAAACATTGAAGATACCCCTGGAACACACAGGGACTGCTAATGGGAAAAACGTTCAGGTGAATAAAGTTGCATGTTCTATGCTATTCTATGTTCTATACTACAAACAAAACTCACTCTTTAAGGCATTTTAAAAGAATCTTATCACTGCTTCCATGTAAATATCATAAAATGCAGATTAACTGAAAAACTCATCCTCAAAAGCCTAGAAGTAATAATACCACAGAAACCCACATAACCAGCACACAGATAATAAAGGTAAGTTAGAGGATCACTACAGCTCTTGGATATCTGAGTTAACCCTGGAGCATTGCAGAAGCTGATGGCAGGAGCAGTGCAACCCACACATCGCTTGTTCACTCAGATGAGCTACCTGAATTGGCTGAACCACTGTATGGAACCACTGTATGGAAACCCTGTGCTAAGACACAGGATCACCTGCTGCATTTTAAGTTCATTTTAAATGTCTGTATTTGACCTGCAGCAGCTCAGCCTCTAGAGACTCAGCTATTCCATACTGGGATCTGAGTAGACACCCATGGGAGACAAGAGGAATCTGAGTAGAAATATTAATTTCATTGACCAAGCTACATAGTCCCAAATTGAAGTTAGCCACAAGAAAATAATTCTAATACAAGTCTAATATTGCAGAAATAGAAAAGATTAAGGGTCTAAAGATCTGTCTCTTGATGTTCTCAATGCTCTTGAAGGGCATTTTACTGCCCAGCTTGCCAGGGAAATGCCTTCCCTCTTCAACACACTCAGCAGCAGCACACTCACAGCAGCAGAGCCATGCAGGGGATGCTCAGCCCTCCCTTCCCTGCAGAGGCAAAAGTGGGTGCTCAAGTAGCAGTGGGGACAAGAGTTTCTCCAGCTGCCCCAGCTCCCTGCACCTGCATTTGCTGGCAAGTACCTGAGGCCCCGCTATGAAGGACGCTGCAGCTCTCCTGAAGATCCTCTCTGTAGCACTTCTACAGGCCGAGGTTTTAAAGGGAAAGAACTGGCACATTTGGCTAATCGTGCACCCTTCAAACATCACACTGGGACCCCAAAGAACACAGCGTGCTGAGGTCTCCCAAGGGCCACTGAGCCAGCCTGACAATAAACCTCAGCCTGGCCATTTGAGAAAATAATGTCTAAAAAAGCCGAGATAAGGCTATAGCTTTATACATTGGTAACACATCTCAGAGAATTAAGATAGAACTCCTGAGTGGAAAATAACTTCAAGTCCCACAACTGAAAGGGACAGTACTCCTAGACTGAGAAGTCAGAGCAAAACTATCAGCAACGAATGTTAGAATTAAGCTATATGTTAATGTTAAGTAAAATATTATTTAATATAACTGGTATTTACGTACATTTTGGAAACAGGAACATGCAGTGAATTTTGGAGTGATACAGAGAATAAAACCTACCACAGCAAGAGAGAATACTGCAGAAGTCTGTTTCATAAAGCCAATCCCAATAGCTAAACAAGTGGATACACTGGTTTATCAGGCAGAACAGCAGCATTTTATTAACCCATTTTTGACATGAATTATCCTAAGCCAAAGGAAGACCCCAGCCCTCCAAACACACATACAGAAGCCATATGACAAGGACAACTACATTGTGAAAAGAGTAATCAAAGTTAACAGTGCTGTTTTTAAAAACTAAAATGGGGAAAACATTGCACTGATAGATCCTAACTGCACACTCCCTCTAGTGAAAATAACCAAGTAATGAATAGCATTAGACGTGGCTCGGGAATAGCACTGAATGTGAATATTTAGCAATGCTGTTGCAGTGAACACGGATGATGCTGGTAGTCCAGCAGGCCCCTAGTCACAGCAACTGAACAGCGGTTCCCAATCTCTCTCTTCTGCATTTTAAGGCAAAAAAAATCTTAACATTGAAGTTTTTAAGTCTTAATGTTGATTACTAACATGCATTTTTAGACTGGGCCAGAAGGAAGCAACTCCTTCTCAATGCCTCTCAAGCCTCCTTCTTTCCCAGAAGGAGTTACTCCCAGCACAGTAAGCTTCATCCCTGCTGCAAAGAGAACCATCAAGCCAAAGGAGCCAATTTGGGCATCCTTAGAAGAAGTTAAAGGCCCAAACTTCAAACATAATTCAGCATCCTCTAGAAGGCAGGCAAGGCCAGAAATTCCTACTACAAAAGCCATCAGAGCTGGTAGGGAGACGTATCCCAATTTTCATATTAGTTTGCATTATTCATCAATGTTGGAGACTGGAGGTCACGATCAGTCTGAGCTCCAGAAGAACTTTTATGAGCTGAAAAACATGCACATCCCTACTGTTTATTGAAAAAGAGCCTGTACAGTCACTGAAGATTCTTCAAAGATGCCTTCTTCTAGCTATCACTATCATCATTTTGGCTTTCCTTAGATTTAGTAATTCTCTATCCAGAAGAAAACCTTGTCTAGGCAGGTACTCAAAACAGAAGCACAAAACTTGTGTCAGGTAAAATTGCAGGGCCTTTTCCACAGTACTGGTGCCCGAGCACAGCATCAAACCAGGTTACTTGGAAGCCCAACGTTGAACAGATTTTTCTTCCTAAATTCCCATTCAGCACAGCCTCCAGGAGGCTTTAATTCTAATCTTAATTTCTGAATGCTTGAAATTGCAAAGGGGCTTTTTTTCTTTTTTTTTTTTTTATTGTTCCTTCATACAACTTTCATGTTGTTATAGATTTTCAACCCTCTCCCTTCAGAGTTTCAAGCTAAATTATACTTCAGAAAATCAACATGCTATTTTCATATTATCAATATTCATAACATGAGGGTTAAAAAAAAAAAAAAGTGAGAGAAGAGGAAACTTTCCACATGCTTTTTTTGGTCATTTTTATTTTTATATATATATATATAAAATATATATATATATATATATAAATTAAATTTTTATCTTGATTTTCATTTAGTTGTCACGCAATAATCTGAGTATTAGACTGTATCAGATATAATCTGATTTAAATAATGACACCTGCATGGACCAGAACCCCAGTGAAGAAAAACAAAACAGAACAAGAGACAAGAAGGTTAAAAAAAAAAAAAAGGAAACTGCTGACAGTTACTGCAATTTATTCTATTTAATTATCCACCTCCTACAGTAGTGACTGTGTATATTCAATTTAAAGTAATTCCTCTGCATATAGAGTAAAACAGGATATCTTGTCTCGAAAGCACCTACATTTCAAAACCAAATGTAAGAAAAAGTATATGGTTTTTATGAACAACAATTTTTGGGTTTTTTTTCTACTGATTATTCTGAAAAGTTTAATTTGCCTTTTTTTAAAATACCAAATTTGTGTAATATTACCTTGGAATTTCATTCCATTCACCTAACTCTCGAAGTTAAATGCCCATTTATTTTGGATAGTCAGTAAGTACTACTTTCTTAAAAAGATACAAACATTACTCCAAATTGACACTAGTTGCACAGTGTTAGATGCAATGTGTTCAGCACGCAAAAGCAACACATAAAAGGGCCTTTGTAAACTGACAACATGATTCTGGCTGATTTATTTGCACTTTTTAGGACTGCACTGCAGCCTCTTCACACAAGCAAAGGCAGTCACCTCTCTTGAGGTGCTGATTCGAAACAGAAGCCTCCTGTGAGGACTGCACTAAACTAACAAAAGTCTGGCTGATCTGCCTTTTCCACATTAATGAAGACCTTGCTTCCTTCTGTAACAAACAGTGCAGGCAGACCTTTTATATCTTATTTAGCTAGGGTATAGTGGGAGCTACTTCTGGTTTTTAGGGGGCAACAACTTTCTTCTGCTCTGTAGTCTGACTGTATTTTCTTATCAAATTAGGAAGCTTCAGGCATAAATAGCATACCACGTGCTTTGTTATGCACACATGGATTTTTTAAGCATATTTATTAGTTTTTCTGAGATTTTCTGACCTGCT
>JAVCKT010014846.1:0-10152 GCA_032273925.1 Rhynchotus rufescens
TCCCTGCTGGAGCAGGGGGTTGGACTAGATGATCTCTAGAGGTCCCTTCCAACCTCAGCCATTCTGTGATTCTGTGAAATCCAGTATAAACAAGACGCCATATGATTTCTTTGGATTCTTGTATAAAGTAGATAACATCTTCGAGAAAAATACCTCATTTCATTAAAAACAAACAAAACCACAGAGTGTTCCAGTCAGGAGGGTTCCCCTAGTCTTTGGTGATTTGTTGCAGTGACAAATAATGCTGACTTGTTATTATAAAGTAGAAATCACATGTACTTAATATAACTTTTGTTGGTCTTTGGACCTTGTTTATTCTTCATCCTTTAGAAAGTTTTTAAAAAGCTTTCTGTTACTTTTTTTTTTGTTTTATTATTTAGTCACTTTAATCAACGCTGTCAGTGATCTAAGGAAAGCGATCTTCTGATATCAAGACTCATTTCAGTAAATTCACATTTGACATCAAGACTAGACTAGAAGGATTTTTTTTTCCACCATCTTCCTTAATTTAGAGGCATCTTTAATTATAGGTACCAAAATAGGACCGAGTTTATCAGTCATGGCTGATGGGAAGTGTGGAAGACAGAGATAGAAGTAGAGAAGCTTCTCTGTAAATGTGTGGGACGTTTGGGCTATACCTGTGCTTGGGTTCTGCTGACTAACTTGTTATGCTGAAGTTCTTTATAGGCACCATGTTCAAGAATATTCTTATTTGTGTATTTATTGTTCTCAAATTTGTGTCTTGATATCAGAGAGTTAAAGCATGAACTAACATGCTCTATTCCTAGGAAAGTCAAAGTTCAATTGACAGTGTTCTCTTATTATTTTATGGCTTGATACCTTATTCAAGTGTAAGCTTTATTGATGTAATGGCTCAGGGTCATGGGTTTTCAAATGCTAAATCAGGGTCAAGCAGGCAGTTCTTTCCTGAGAAAACAGTAACAAGATCTTAGATTTGAATTATATCTTGTATTATTACTGCAATCTTTTCTTAATCACTGACGACACGGACTTCTGTTTCTGCTCTATCTTCACCACCTGTTAGTAAATTTGTTGACATAAATGCTCATCAGTGGTGCTCATAATGTTTGTCCTTTTTAGTTTTATTTTTCCTTTATTCCTTTTTTTAAAAAAAAAAAAAAGTATTAACACTTGCTTTGACTAACTTTCAGGGACTCCCTTCAGTCTACATTATTCTGTGCTAAAGCAAATAGGACCTGCTTCCTTGAGAGTCTCTTTCAGTCCATGCTGCCTCTAGCATTTCATTTGCAAACTCCCAAACACAGTGTGACTTGAGATTTAATAGGTCTTGTTCCAACTCTCTGCTGTGGAAGACTCTCTGCATTATAGCATCTTTTTAGCCAAATTTATGATTTATGCCATGCTTTTTAGACATTGCAGTACTTTGAAATGGTAGAGGTATATTTATTTTGGTGAAGCAGTTACAGAGCTGAAACAGATTCCTTCTGAGGTACATTACAGTGTTTTAACACATTTGGAGCTTTATAAATGAATCACTGAAGAAAATATTTTTGAGGCTGCATGTGTGGTAGTAACCAGTAGGCCACAGTCTCCTGAATGCTGGTGTCTTCTGGCATTTTTCAGAATTTAAAAAACTTCTGTGTTGTATTGACCACTACTTGCGTCCTTAATTTATTAAAATGCACATATGCCTAAACACAAACTTATATTTCTGTCTTTTGCTGCACTCTGCTGTCTTAATTGCTCAAGGAGCAAGTGAGGGGAAAAGGGAGAGTGGTTTCTGCCTTAAGGTTGAGGTAAAGGATAATCTTAACTGTCAGCTTTTCACACTTACTTTCCTTTGTACAAAGTACAAGCGTAAGAAAACAGCACAGCGGTGTGATAACTTTTATATGAAAGAGTTTGATCAAGTAATTGGATCTGTTGGGAAAGGTTGTAGTTTCAGTGAGAAGGATGAGAAACAATATTTTTCTGACTTAAATTTAGCACCTTAGAAATGAGATTTTTCAACTGCTATAAATGAGCATAGTTTTCTCGACTAGTTATTTGACTTAAAGTGGCTACGAATGAAGCATCATACTGATGTGTTGACAGCGTTTACATTGGAAAATGCTGTCTTATTGAAAGCTCATGTGCTGATTTGCAGTGACTTTAAACAGTTACATATTTTGCTGTTCTGAACCACCCGGTGCAGCAAATATCTATGCAGCATGAACCCCAGAGCACTACATCCTACAAAGAGACTTTATCTTTTTTTTTCAGGGAAATCGGATGAACCAAATTGCGACTGTGACCAGTTTCATTGCGCTAATGGGAAGTGTATTCCAGAAAGCTGGAAATGCAATAATATGGATGAATGTGGAGACAACTCGGATGAAGAAATCTGTGCCAAAGCGAATCCTGCAACAGCTTCTTCCTTTCAACCTTGTACTCACAACCAGTTCCAGTGTCTTTCTCGCTTCACCAAGCTTTACACTTGCCTCCCAGAATCCTTGAAGTGTGATGGGAACATCGACTGTCTCGACCTGGCAGATGAAATAGACTGCAACGTGCCAACCTGTGGGCAGCTGTTAAAATACTTCTATGGTACTTTCAGTTCTCCCAACTATCCTGACTTTTACCCACCCGGAAGCAACTGCACGTGGTTAATAGACACTGGTGATCATCGCAAAGTAATTCTGCGATTCACTGATTTTAAGCTCGATGGTACTGGTTACGGAGACTATGTCAAAATATACGATGGGTTAGAGGAGAATCCACGGAGGCTTCTGCGTGTGCTGACAGCGTTCGACTCCCACGCTCCCCTGACGGTTGTTTCCTCCTCGGGACAGATAAGAGTGCATTTCTGTGCTGACAAAGTGAACGCTGCGAGAGGATTCAATGCCACCTATCAAGTAGATGGCTTTTGTTTGCCCTGGGAAATCCCGTGTGGTGGAAATTGGGGGTGCTACACAGAGCAGCAGCGCTGCGACGGCTACTGGCACTGCCCGAACGGAAGGGATGAGGCCAACTGCACCATGTGCCAAAGAGATGAGTTTCCCTGTTCTCGGAATGGTGTCTGCTACCCTCGTTCAGACCGCTGCAACTACCAGAATCACTGCCCTAATGGCTCAGATGAGAAGAACTGTTTCTTCTGCCAGCCGGGCAATTTTCACTGTAAAAATAACCGCTGTGTGTTTGAAAGCTGGGTCTGTGATTCTCAGGATGACTGTGGCGATGGCAGCGATGAGGAGAATTGCCCCGTCATTGTGCCCACGAGAGTGATAACTGCAGCTGTCATAGGGAGCCTGATTTGTGGACTGCTGCTTGTCATTGCCCTGGGATGTACCTGCAAGTTGTACTCACTCCGGATGTTTGAGCGGAGGTAAGCAGAACACATACAGCACTGCAGCACTTAAATCTTGAAATACTTCAATTTATTTTGTTATTAGAGTTTTCTTTTGTCTTAACGCTTTTCATATTAAAGCATTTTTTCTGACACACAATTATTGCTTCTACTGACATAGGATTATTATTCCTGAAAGTGTGGTTCTTTCTTTCTCTTTGACAGTAAGAAGAGGGTAGATAAAGGGGTTAGAATTATTCTGATCACTTTTCTGTTGACAGTTGAGATGTGGTCATTGAAAAAGCAGGGGGTGCCTCATTTCTGCAGTTAAATGAATACATTTAAGAATATTCCTTCTGTGGTGGACTATCTCATTTCAATGTCAGGATTACTTTAAAAAAAATATATATATATATGTGTGTGTGTGTGTGTGTGTGTGTGTGTATATATATATATATATATAATGGGACCTTGTATATTTAGTCCATGCCTTTTGGGGAGGTTTATTTCTGTTCTTTTCTCCTCTGGACAGACCTTTAGGAACGTAGGGATGACTGCAAGAAGTTATTACATTTTTTATTGTTTTTTTTAAATAAAATTTACCTGCTCAATTTTCTTATTTCAGATCATAAGTCTGATGTAGTTTTACTCAAAATATGAATACATATTACAGACTTACAAAACTTCTTTTCTCTTTAAAAGATCATTTGAAACACATTTGTCAAGAGTTGAAGCTGAACTGTTAAGAAGAGAAGCGCCCCCATCATATGGACAGTTAATTGCCCAGGGTTTAATACCACCAGTTGAAGATTTTCCTGTTTGTTCACCAAACCAGGTAAGACTTCAAATTATGGGCAGACATTACATTTTAAGAAAGCTGAAACAAAAACATTTTACCTTCCATCTGGCCCATTTTGGTTGTAAAACATTCCCTTTTCTTCATTTCACATGAATACTTAAACCTTGAGCTTAAACCTTAGCTTAAACTTGAACTAAGGTTAATGACTAGACAGGATCACTCTTCTGGGGCAGCCTCACAACTTACTTTGAGGCTTTATTTTCGTAGTAATATTGCACACAATGCATGAAAAACAGATTGGCAGATCTAGTTTTAGGTTCTTGGTTGAGATTGCTTGGTAAGCTATTAAGAGTGCAGAAAAGCACTTAATCTTAGAAGGAAGAATTCAGATTCCTGTTGCATGCAGTAGTTCAGCCATTGTGCATATATTTTAGGTGTGATCTTGCCCAGTATGTTTAGAAAAGGAGACAAGGCTGTAATATATGGTACTAATCATTATAGGAGGTGACAGCATATCTATCCTTTCTATTTTTAATAGGGATGGATAACACAATTTTTGTTTGGTTGATGAATAAGCTTCTGTGAAAGCTATTCTTTCATTAATAAATAACTAAAACATCTTTCAATTAAACCAGTTGTGAGATAGAAGAACACACTCTGGGAATCCCACCATGGTGCAAATCTACAGCTGGTTTTAAGTTGTGTTGTATGTGGCAGCTGATGTAGCAAAGCTTACTATTACTCAATATTACAGAAAAGAAATATTAAAAAAAAACTCCTGAAAAGACTGTAGGAAGAGAAATAGATTTTTATTTTCAACAGAATTGATTTCATTGCACTTACCCCATAATAGATGGAATATGCTCATTGTTTGATGTTTACATGCTTGCAAGCAGCATGGTCGGGGGGGTCCAGGTAGTCTTGCAAGCATTACTTGTGATGAGAGCTCAAGCCACATCAGTTCTTATGTCCTCATTACATCTCTGATAGACCCTTGGTTGGAGCCAGGTGCTCTTTTATGTGTCTGATACAGACTTTGAATTGAGAATAATTGTGATCTTTTTGCTGCCTCCCTGTCTCACCATGCAAGTCCTTGGGCTGCATTGCTGATTCATTCCCTGTCCTTTTTTATTCCTATTATGATTATAACATGTCTTTTTTTAAAATCTGTTCTTTAGTCAATTCTTTTTGTTAACTAGATGCCTCAAGAACCTGCCTGTAGCTCATACTGATCTCCTGTTGATGAAATAAAAGTTAATATTTAGCAATTAATATTTAGCCTTTTGTACATAGACAATACCCAGCCAAACTCAAAGACCTTTGTTCAAGCTTCCACTAACTGCTGATGCTGAAATCTTTTAATGTTTGATTAACTGTTTTTCTCTTTATCTTAATGAACTTCCACTTTTTTAAGCAAGGTAGTTTGAGTGCAGTTAATGTAAAATCTACTCTGATACTGTGACAATAAATGCTTCCTATAGGCACATCGAATGCCTTGACTAAGTCAAGGGTGTTTTAATGTGCCTGTGTAAGCACAGAGGTCAAGCCTCCAAGGCCAACTTACAATTGGTCTAAGCCAGGTATAATATAAACGTGAGATAACTTTACACAAAACGAGACGATACTTTTCAAACACTGTAGTAAGCTAAGCTAAACATACAGCTTTGCTGGTGGCAGGTAGATGTGTTTACAGTCTGTGAGCCCACAACTTTTACAGATAAACATGCTATTTATCTTGGAGAAGGGAGCCAACAGCTCTACTCTAAAGGACAGTGGGACTGTAACCGAACTTCTCTTTGCATAAGTCAGCATGGTTATGTAAAAGCACAGTATGTTTCTGTTCAGGGGCACTTGGGTGCTGTTACAGATTTGTCTTTCTGTCCCCTTTCCAAAATGAACTTCACCATTTTGTGACATAGGTATATTATGGCTGTTCAAGATGGACAACATGAACCTGGTTGAATATGTTCAATTCACTGAAAAGATGTGAATGTGGATTCTTCTGCAAATAAAAACCTTTACTGATGTGCTTAATTGCAGAATTGCCAGGCATCCAACAGATCTTGGTTACCATATTGTTTCAGAGAAATGGGCTACTTAGCTGAGGTTCTCTTTTCCCTACATTTGAATAAAGGAACTCCAAATCAGAAGTGTTAATATGATTCTGTGACCTTACAAGTTAAAAGTAATACAAGGTTTTCACCAGTAAAACTCGGATTTGCATTGTTTCTTAACTGATTCAATAGAAGAAAATATAGCAAAGCTGGGAAATCCATGGTTTAGAACTCACAAGATAATTCTGATTAAACAGAAGCATTAGTGTATCTGAAATTGATGTCAACTGATGATGCCAGTGTGGAAAGGAGTCAAACATTTTAGTCTTTTTAGTAGAGAGGAATATTTAATTTCATCTGGATAGGAAAAGGTGACCTCTGTTTATATCTTAAGGAGTTTCAGGAAACTTTAAATCCTAAACTTTTTGTGGCACATTATGCTGTACTCTAAAATCCACAGTGACAACTTTTTCTTTTTAGTAGAACTGTGTGTTAGCTGATCTTGCCTCCTCATATCTGCTGTACTAGAGCTTCTGGGCTTGGTCTGTGTCTTTGCCTCTGGGATCTGCACACCCTGCATCTGGTTCCATTCTGCCTCCCTCCACAGAGGCCTTTGACTCGGCCAGGAATGCATCTCCCCTGGTGTTCTTATTTCCTCTGTTATTCTCTGTAAATCTTTCAGCTTGTTTTCCCTGTTTGTTTGTCTCTTAGTGTGTCAGAATCTAGACTTCTCTCATGTCTGTTTTATGTATAAAATAGTCTTTTGTTACATATACCAGATCCTTAATAATAAAGATTGAACATTTTTTAATATTTAAGAATCTGAACTTAGACTTCTATATGTTTTTGCACATTAGTTATTATTTTCCTGTTGTAAGAACAATGCCAACATTACGTCAATACTTGACTTTTATTTGTCTTCTCGTTTAGGCTTCGGTTCTGGAAAACCTGAGACTTGCAGTGCGATCTCAGCTTGGATTTACCTCAATCAGACTTCCTATCGCTGGCAGATCGAGTAACATTTGGAATCGCATCTTTAACTTTGCAAGGTCACGTCATTCTGGATCACTGGCCTTGGTCTCATCAGATGGAGATGATGTTGCCAGCCAAAGTAGCGGTAGAGAAGCTGAAAGAAATAATACTCACAGAAGCCTATTTTCAGTAGAATCTGATGATACAGACACAGAAAATGAAAGAAGAGACACGGCGGGAGCAGTTGGCGGCGTTGCCGCCTCTTTGCCTCAGAAAGTGCCCCCTGCGTCAGCAGTAGAGGCGCCGGTTGGAGCGTGCGGGAGCTCCTCCGCTCAGGGCGCCGGCGGCGGCACCGCGGAGAGCGGAAGGGAGGTGACAAGCGCGGAGCCGCCGAGCACGAGCCCGGCCCGTCACCAGCTCAGCAGCGCGCTCAGCCGCATGACTCAAGGCTTACGGTGGGTGCGCTTCACCCTAGGCAGGTCTAGCGCCGCGAGTCAGAACCAAAGTCCCTTGAGACAGCTTGATAGCGGGGTAAGTGGAAGAGAAGAGGATGACGACGTCGAAATGTTAATTCCCGTCTCTGATGTAGCATCAGACTTGGACATGAGTGACTGTTCGAGACCTCTGCTTGATCTCGGCTCAGATCAAGGACCGGGGCTTAGGCAGGCGTACAGTGCGGCGCAGCCCGGCGCGAGGCCCTGCGGGCGCGACGGCCCCTGCGAGCGCTGCGGCATCGTGCACACGGCCCAGATCCCCGACAGCTGCTTGGAGGCGACGGGGAAAAGCGAGACGAGCGACGACGAGGCGCTGCTACTCTGCTAGGTACGGACCGCGAAGGAAAGATTGTGTACAAGTTGGAGCAATATCTGTCATTGTTTTGTACTTCACAGTTAAAAACTAGTTTTTAATTAAAAAGAAAAAGAAAAAATATCCAGGACAACGTTACGTTAAAACTGTTCTAGCCTGTGTGGCTGATTAAACATTTCTTATACTGGATGACCTTATGGAACTGCGAGAGTGAATGTTTGAATGGCTCTGAATACGCAGCGTGTGTATCCAGTATAATCCCATTATTCTTTAAACTGAAGTTTATCCCAGTTAGTTTCAAATTTAGTTTATCCTGGTACTGTAGTTCAAAACAGAAACATGGCTGCTTAAGGCTTCTTTGGCAGCCTGTTTAACCCCATAGTAACAGGTGAATTTGTACAAGAATTATTTTCCTTTAGGAATTTACTCTGTTGTATTATTGCCAACATACTTGTAACTTACTATACTAAAAGCTGGTAAGGATTGTTAATGTAAAATATGTATTTTTCTTTGAGTTTATACAACATTTTGTCTAAATATCCTTGAATTTCATCATAATGTGAACTTATTTAAAGGGAGGAGAAATTTTCTCCAGGATCATTCTTTTTCTTTCAGAAGTACAAGATGCAATGACGTGTGAAATTTAGGTATAATTAGATAAACTGATGGCAAAAGCTTTTATAGCACTGACTTTAATAAACCGCAGTCTAATATGGTACAGCCAAATAGTATGTAAAATCCCCAGTCATTAGTCTTTTCAATTTGAAGTAAAAAAGGGCCGAAGATACTGTAACATGTGTTAGTTCTGTAAATATCCGATACGTACAAATACACTACAGAATAAGTTCCAACTGGTAAAAGATCTTTCCCTAATACTCTAGGGTTTAAAGCTTGTTTGGACTCAAGGGATTTGCACTAAAATCATATTAAGGTCTCTAATGAGCTTAGTGCACAAGCACTATCACTTTAAGTACTATTATTGTCTAATATTGCAATGCTATATATTTCCATGGCTCTTTACTTGGGGTGTTGCGTTTTTGTTGCAATTGAATTTGCTTTACTAATTCCCTATTTATTCGTTGTATTTAAGACTGGTTTACTTGGTTGCAGACTGGTTGTTTAAAAAAAAAATCCCTTTCAGTGTTTTTGTTTTGTTTCTTTTTTTTTTCCTTTCTTTGTTATATTACATGCTGAAGCAAAACAGATCAGTGGAAAGAAGCTCATAATTTCCAGTTTTGTCATAAGCAGATAACTATGTGGCTACTAGCGTGTCAGCAAGAATACACACCTTTTAAAAACAAAAATGTCAACTACTGTTTTATTTATTCTTTGCCAGTCTGTTTTTAGTAGGCTTAAAGATCCAGTATGAAATGTATTTGTGTGTGATTGTATGCTATTTATTAAATTTTAAATACTTTGTTGAATGTCATTTTAAAGCATGTTTAAAGTCTTGTGCATTTCTGTCGTGTTATGCTGTCGGGCAGAACTGACTAAAATGTTTTAATATGTATCAAAATTAAATTGAATTTTGTTATGTTTTTGAGGTACTTTTAAAGATAAATCTGAGGTCTGTCTGGCTTTTTATTTTTATTTTTTTTTAATCCTCGTCTCTGAAGTACAAATCATATGCAGAAGAAGCAAATAACAGAATAGATTCCAAATTGTATATATCCTTTCCCTTCTCTTCATTCACAGACACTGGGATGAAAAAAATTAAATAATTTTACCATCTGGTTGATCTTATTGAAAAGATTTAGTCGGTAAATTCTGAGGTCAGGACACGGTTATTTTGATTTGTGCTTTTGAGGAACTTATGTGCAATACAATTGTTAAGGATTTTATTATAAACGGCCCATGCAGTTTCAACGTTAAGGACAGATCACGTCGCGCTGGTACCAGATCAAGTACAGTTTGGCCCATAATAACATACCAGAGTAAAAGTCATTAATGGCCATTTTTATTCACATTGAATAATACCTAATTCTGTGGGTAGCATTTGATTTCAGTGGCGTTGTTTGTAGAGCAGGTAAATCTGCGACACGAACATGGTAACACACCCTGAAATATATTGGAATGTGTCTTGATATAAAATACTGGGTTTTTAAACCTTCTATTGTTATTAGAAAGCAGTTATGATTTTTTTTTGGTCACTGAGGCAGATGCATTTTGAAGCAAGCATCTTCACAGAATGTCTTGGGTTATATGCACACATG
>JAVCKT010014848.1:0-35595 GCA_032273925.1 Rhynchotus rufescens
TGAAGCATCCAGTCGGAGTTCATGGATGGAACTCAGTGTGTCTGTGTTATCGAAACAAAAAGGCCATTTAAATAGTAGAGATGTAAAGGAAAGGAGAGCGCCCAGAGTCATGAATAAGAACAGTGATTATCGGCTTTGTGTTCCTGAGATTAACCTAGACCATTTCCGGAGTGTCACTTGCCGAGTAATTCCTGCCCAAGCAGATGGGCATTGCTGGGATGTTGTGACGGATGGATCTGTCCCTGGATGGAGTTCAACCCAACATCCCCCTGTGCCCAAATTCCTCAACTGCACGAGCCGTTTCCGTGACTGTCTGGGGCAGCGACGCCTCTTCTGAGCGCCTCGTGCTCCGTCGGTGGGCCTGAAACCACCTCGAGTTATGCAGACGTGGAGCTCTTTGCAGAGCTTAGGCACACACGCATACACTTGCTTTTTAGTGTAGCAATTTTGCTCTTATTTTATCCCCCAAATTTGATAATGCTACTTTTTTTAATGTTCTTATGCTTAAATAGCAAATGAGTCATGAGTAAAGGTGAACAAAGGTTTTTCTCTCTCTGCAATTTAGACTTTGTTTCTAAAAGAGGGAAGGAATAAAAAAAGAATTCTGCGTATCTGTGTTTAAGTGACTCTTTTAGACTAGGTAGCTGTTTTCCAAAATAAAAGAAAATTTTAGGAAAGGAAATAAAGCATCATATTACTTGTTAAAGTAAATGCTTTACATGAATCAATGTAGTGGGAATAGGATGTTCACCAAGGAAAGTAATAAGTGGCTCCCAAAATCAATGGCTGTTATTTTTTGGGTTTCTTTCGAATTTTTCTGAGCTACCACTGAACCTGCGTACGTGTTATTTGCACAAGCCTTGTTCTACACCTTCTTTTACCTACTAGAGAACTGAGCTGAGGTTGACACAGATGCCAGCCGCTATTTCTGTGCAGCTTTAATTCATTAAGCTCTTGTTTATGTCTGTGTTTATATTTACACTAACAGACTCCAGCCGGTGGTAGTTCTGTAGAGCTAGTCCTGCCAGGTGAGTGCCAGACCCGGATCATCTGCCGCCTTGTTGCTGACTGGGCAGTGCCCGTGAGGCCGGTGCTGCCTCCGGAACTGCTGCCCTCGCAGTCTTGGGGTGCCCTTGCTGCAACAACGGGGTGTAGGGGTGTGTGTGTGGGTGTGTAGGGGCTTGTCTACTTGGAGAATGCGCTCCGAGCAGTTGTTGCTGATGCCGAGCTCTGCTGGGCCCTGTAGGAGTCTGCAGACCCTCTGTCTTCTTGTGATCCACATTGGCACCACGGGGAGCAGGGCTGCTGCTGCTCCCTGGGATTTAGCAGCCTTTGGGGGCCTTTCACTCACCAGCTCCCCAACTGTCCTTTTCTTCCTGTGAGCACAGTGCTTCCCAGTGACTGTTCTTCCGTGCCCTTCTAAGGATACCTCTGTAGTCCCCTCTCAGACTCAAACAAGGGAGCTCTGGACATCAGCGCTCCGCATGAGTACAGAGGCCCTTCCTGTGGTACTGTCAGTTTATGCGATCACTGACGTGCTGTTGGGTCTGTAATTACCACAGGTACTTGCACGCACGAACATCTTACTGCCCTACACAATGGTGATTGTGAGTGATAGAGTAATGCAATCAAATGCACTTAAGTGTGCTACAAGGTGCAGTGAGAAATAGAAAGCAAAGTTTCCCTTCAGCCTCCATTCCTTAAAAATATATCCAAAGTAACTTCCCTTGAAACGGTACTAATGGTGAGATGCTTCCCAGCACCCATATAGTTACTCTAGTGGCTGGTGAGTTCTCTGTGGGTCGGGTTGCAGGTGTGAGGGGTCTCCAGGCGCTTCACAGAAGCAGCACTCCCCCCGTTGTCGGCTCTTGTGTCGCTGCAGGGAGTTGAGCCTGAGTACATGGTGTCTGGGTCACTATGGGCCAGGCTTGTGCCTGCTCATCAAGTGCAGCTTTTCTGGTTATATATGGGTGATTTTGTAGAAGCCAATGAATCAATAATCAATTAAATAAAAACTATTTTCAGGGTAAGATATGTGTTAGATATTTTAAACCTTTGAAAAATATTTTGAAGTAGATAAATCAGCACTATTACAAGGAAGGGGAATGAATCTCTAGAAAAACTCTGTTTCCACATCTTTTTTTAAACATCGTTTTCACAAAAACATTTTTTTTTTTTCCTCACAATAATACTCTTACTAGATTTGGTGACTGGAAGTGCTTTGTATGGTATAGGATGATTCACAGCACTTTGTTTCAGAGCAAACCAGACCTATCAGAGCAGCAACTATGCCCATGTTCATCTCCATTTTTCTCGGGCTAACAGTGGCTCGTCTCCCTGGTCAGTGATACCAAATTTGTTTAGGATTTATTGGTGTTCCAGGTCAAATGCATGTTTGCACAGTTGAAATGATGCTTTGTGCAGGGATTGCCATCACCACTTCTGTCATTTATAAGGTGTTTAATTCAGAAACTTAGTTATCCCATATTTGTTACAGTAATACATCTCTTCACTTATCAATGCTTTTACGCGATGCTGTGGCTCACCTTTAACTGTACAAGGATTGGGGTGCAGTTAGTGTGTAAGCAGATTTCAAAGGAAAAGCAAGACAAACAAAAACCCTAATGGAAATCTCTATTTTCTTGCAAGTTGAGAATAAGGTACTTTTTTTTTTTTCTCTCCATGAGAGCATGACCTGCACCATCGTACCCAAAACTTTTCATTGCAGCGTGTCACGCAGAATTAGCCAGCTTCAAGTACGGCTACAAACACATCTTCAGCTGATATTGCCCCAGGCCAGAGCTGCCTAGTGATGTTTTCCTGGGATGCCCCCTGAGCTGGGGTGTCTGTTGCAAGTTTTCTGAGTTTGGTGAGTAGTTACTACAGCTGAGATTAATGTGTCGTACGGGGAGGGCATCAGCTGCAAGTTGCAACAAAGGGGACAAATTCTGCAGTACAGGAGCGATTGAAAGTTATGTTCTGACAAAGGGGGAAACAGGCAATATAGGAGATGAAGTGGAGAGGACTCGTTTGGTGCCAAGTCATTGAGAAAGTTTTAGAGAGACTTGCTAATCTAAGATCTGTAGACATGGATCTCCATTTTAACACTATTAAATTCCTTGTACGTCTGTCATCTTACCTTGTAATTAAAAAAACAATAGAATACATTTTTTTCTTAATTTCAGATTTTTTTCTTTGTGGCTTTGGATAATTTTTAAGGAATCTCTTAGTAAGGGACCCACTGCATGTTGATAAAAAGCTTCGCTCAATATAACCAGTACTTCTCTGATGTGTGACTGAAAGATACGTAAGGATATTTGAGGGATCTGTCAGTTCAATTAAGGTTTAAAGAAAAAAGCAAGAACAACTTTTAAAGTTGTCTCTAAGTACAGTAGGTCTCTGTGTGAGCTATGGGCATGTTTTTGAACTCCTTGGTTTTTGAAAATTAATTTCAACTAGATTGACACTTCTCTTATTCCTCTTGACCAGTACTCACATTTTTATTGTATTCAGTTTTCACTTAACATTTTTAACTATCCATTAACAATCTGTATGCTAATACAGATATATGTTAATATTTTACAATATTAACTCCATTAGAATTTTAGTAAGGTGCACGGATTTGGGTGTTAATCAACTTGTGAAGGGATGAGTCATTTGAAAGCAGACAAAGGAACAGAAAATTGTTGTCTAGTGTGAATAATAATGGTTTAGAATTTTATAATTGTTGTGCAATCAATGCTTAAACAAAATGTATGATTTATCACATATTCACTGGAAGTTATTCAGTGTATTTACATTACTTTAAAGTTATTCAGTGTATTTACATTACTTTTACAATACAGTGTATTTACATAAAGTTATTCAGTGTATTTACATTACTTTAAAAAGGAAAAAAAAGGAAAAAAAGTATGGCTTTGAAGCTTTGAATGTAAAGTGTTTACAACTTAGTGCTGAGGTAGCTTCATAAATTATTGACTCTTTGCAACCAACTGAAACTTATTCTCAAGCTGCAGATAGCAGGAGCATTAAAGGATAAAAAGAAGAAGATCCAGTAAGAGTATATTCCTTCTGTGTCGTTGGGGGGAAAAAATAAAAGGAAAAAAAAAATCCTGTACTAAAATACCTGTCGCTCTTTCCCTCCCAAATGGTTACATGGAACTACCTGTGCCCTGAATTATTACTGTATGCTATGTGCATTAAATATTTGTTTCAGAAGAGCAAGTACATAACTGCAGCTTGTCCCCATGAACAAATGTCTCCATTTCGTGTGGAAGGAGCCGCGCTTGGGTTGGGGCTCTCGTAGTTGCTGGCTGTCCTTGGGGGCACAGGCTTCCCAGTGGCCGCAAGAACTGCACAGAAAGCCCTGGGGTTGGCGTGGGGCTCAAGTGGGAGTTTTAGTGGAGGAATTGCTTGGAGAAATAATCTGACAAACAATTTCTAATTGAGAACATATTACTCAAAATCTTATCCATAACCTATGACAATTTATTTGTGTAACTTGCCATGAATTAATTTTTCACCTTCCTGTATTATCCTGAGGAACATATTTTAATATACTTCTTTAATGGAGATGTGTTTTAACTAGGGCTATTTTAAGATCCAGTTCTCTACAAATTTTCCTTTAATGCAAACCAGTTACTCTTCTTGTTTGTCATGTTCACTGAATTGAGACTAAATCGAGTTAAACTCAATTTTTCATTTCCTATTTAGAAGATTTACTGGAAGGAAAGAGAATGAAGAGTTTTGTTTGTACAGCCTGTTTGTAAAGGGATTGTTTTCAGCGTTGTTTTATTTGTTACGGTTTTTCATACCACTCAATTGGGGAGAAGGTTTAGTTCTTCCTCCTGCTGGCAGCAATTTAGCCCCCCCAGGTTAGCTGCTCTGGTGGGTTGTTCAATGTGTCTTGAGTCTGCAAACCCTACTGCACCTTCTTATCTGTCTCCACGATATTCTGCTCCCAGAGATGCAAGCACAGAACTTGCAGGTGATGTAAGGATGAAAAACATGTTTAAATAGAGCAGGATATGAGTGTTGGAAAGAGTTAAATTTGGGCCTCAGGCCCTGGTTTGGTTACTGTCTTCCATGCTGTCAGGAGAAGGGTGGGAATTGCTGATACGCGGGACTGTGGCAGAACTGCTGCCAGACAACAGGTTTTTTATGTTTATTAGGTATTGAGTTCTGTAAGCAGAAGATGTGGCCATTTCCCGTACTTCAGTACAGGATGTTTCCTGCACTCCTGTTTCTTCAGTAATGACTCTCACTCTCAGGTTATCATTAAACTAGTTCTACCGCTTTACTAGGAGAGAGGCCTCACGTGCATGTTGTGTGCACTGAGTGGGTGCTGATGAGATCAGGCTGATGTGGCTTCTGTAGGGTCGTTGTGGGGAGACAACTTGGACCTTGCAGAGCTTCCTTGATGGCTTTTGCCCAGATAAACTGTGAGCCCCGTGACCCCGGACAGGCTAGAGATGCCCACGCATGGGTTAGGCCTTGGCTTCCCCTCCTTCTGCATTTACACCGTGGTACTTGCCTGGGCAAAGGCAGGCAAACGGGTATAAACTAAACCACAACATACAGTAATTGTGCTGTGCTGGATGCTTCTGGTTCCTGATCTCAAACAGAAATCGCCTTCTGGATAGGCACGAGGAGGCATTTTTAGAAAACCTGACGTAGAGCTTTGAAGTCGCTATCCTTAGCGAGGTGGTACAGGAGAGGGTTTCCATTCGACGTTTTTATGTTGCATCTTTGGTGCACTTCTATTTTGGGTTCCTATTTCCTGGTTAAATCAATAAAAATTTGCATTCACTTCAGGGGGAGTTGGATCAGGACCACAGTTAATTTACTAACACTGCTTAATATGCTGTAATTTGGAGGAACTTGACTGTATGAATATAGATACACAGATATGCACATAAAACTGTTAGTGCTAATTTTAGTTTAAATGTATTGTGGTACCTCAGGGGCACCATATAAATTTGCTAAAGAATCAAGAATTATTTTATTGGGAGCTAAACCCTGCATTAATGTTTAATATGAATTTCATCTTATTCTTCCAGTTATAGAACAGCTCTTGAGAGAACCTACAGTAGAGCACAAAACAAGAAAACCTTGATTTCCTTTCCTCCACAAGAGAAACAAGAGGTAGGGAGCAGGTTGGTGCGTGGAATACAGCTCTGTGTCCACTAACTGATAGGTCTCCATTAAAAATAAGTCAATTTGTTATAAATTCTGGTTCATAAAACATAAGTGAAAGATTCATTCTTATTTTTTTAAAAGGAAGAACTCAGTTTGCTTGCATATGTATGTTCCATTTATATATAAAACACATACATGCACATATTTTGAAATTCATTGGTTCTAGCATAATATACTGTTATTGCACATTCATGCTCTTACGGCACACTGATTTTGGATGACTGAATTTAAAAGTCGCTTTGGCACTGACTAGTGTGACAACTGCAGTTTCCTTTCCATGCAAATGGCACTCCTAGATGTATCACAAGTTCCTTTAGCAGCTCAGCTATTTGGAAATCCTTAGCCAAGCACAGTCACGTTGTTAGTAGGGCAACATCACCCTCCCCTCTGGAATGGCAGAGCTGTACATGGCATTTTGTTCTTGTGCTGGATACAGAGGTTTGAGTTTTGCCGTCAAAAAGTGAGGACATCAGGGGAACATCCTTAGTCATTCTATATAGAGTCATTCTATATACAGATAGCAACGCTACAGTGTTTTTCTACACTAAAATAAAATACAGTGATTTTCTACACTAAAATAAAATAAAATAGTTTTCAACACTAAAATGTCCTGGTTTAGTGATTCTGAGATGTGCCCACACCAGCCCTGGTTGCTGATAACTTCTAAGAGAGAATACATTGTTTTTAATGTGGTTTTTTTTACTCCCTTCACCCAAAATTTCCAATAATTTTTATTTTCATGTAGGAAAATTAATATTCAGCATATGCAGTCTCAATTATTAACTCAGATGGCATCTTATTCTGCAGAACTGGATCTAAAGATGATTTTTTCCTCAGCTGTGAGGCAGCTGGGCCGAGTGCTGGGCTGGATGAGCCCCAGGGCACCCTTGCGCTGCCCATGCGGCCGTGCCCGCGTGCGCAGGCTCCGTGCACGGGCTCCGTTTTCTCTGCAATTCAAAAGGCATTTTTCCTCCAAGTGGAATGCACTTTAAAACTTAGCGTGCCTTGAAGAGCCTTCGTGACTGAGACGGTGAATGTGCTTGGTGAGCACAAGCGTGCTCTGTGCAGTGAAAGATATTTTCTGTGAGTTTTGCTGTGGTTGTTACTGCCTTGTAAGTTTTACTTGCCTTGCTGTGTATCTGTTGAGGGATGAGCGTTGGCTTTGGATGCGTGTTTAAATTTCAACCAAGTAACCTTTTACTATCAGAATGCTCTTTTAAAACATCTTGAAACTTTATTTCACATGAATGGGTCTTTGCTTCACTTTAAAATATTCAGAAACTCCCTCCAAATGCAGTAATTTTGACACCTGTGAGTCTCTCTTGTTCCTAGAAATCTAGCAGGGAAAAATCCATTACAGTCTTGCTGCTCAGTCGCTGTTTAGTGAGAAGTGAAATCCTTCAGAAATTCAAGAGCAATTCTGCATTGCAGAATAACATTCTTAAATGAATGTTATTGCAGACTGTCAGTTTGTTTTTGTAGACATCAGTCTTCAGGATAAAGTGTCCTAGTGAAAGGGAGAGTAAAATGGATTCCTTTTATTTTCCCTGGCAGGTTGTGTTAAAAGGAAATAGCAAAGTTTATTAGAGATACAGTGGTGAAGAGCAGCTCTAATAGCCGGACTAAGAAAAACTGAGTGGTTGGACAGATGCAGTGCATAAACATTGGGAATTTTGGATTCAGTTTCAATTTAAGCCCTGCTGAATCCAAGAATGTCTCATTTTACCGTGCAGTGGGATATCAGGGGGAGATCTGGAGCACAGCAGCAGAAGTGAGGCAATCAATAGCAGCAATTAACAGCAAGTGTGTTATGGCAGTTTGAAATGTTGCTTCATTTTCTGAAAGTGAAATGAAATTGATCTTTTTTCTGCCTTTTACTTCACCTTGTTTAGTTTTAACTTTGTTGGAAATGGCTCGCAGCAAGAGGGAATTGTCTCTACACTCACCCTCCCAATAATTTTCCTGTCTTGTCCTTTACTTTGGTGCTTTAGCTGCTTTTATAGACTGTCTCTTCCTTTCTGCTCGTTCATCCTCATTGTTCATTCAGAGCTTTCTATGAGGATCCTTTCTCTGCCCACACAGAATGTGATGGTTCAAGGGTTTCCTGTTCACTGTGCTGGTACCGGGTGGACTTGTTGGACCTTCTGTTTTATTTCAATAAGCTACAAAAGTTGTCACATCAGGATTATCCACAGGCAGCATAATGTTTGAAAAAAGAGAGCAGCTGGGACTGATTCATGATGGTAGGAAGCAGGGTCAGGGGCTTTACGATTAGAAAATCCTTTGTGATGTTTCAAACTTGACACTTGAGTCTATGAAGTGTGAATCACTTTGAGCTGGTCTCGATGGCAAGAATAGAGAAGGAGGGAGACAGTCATGGCATAAGCCACAAAGGTTTTCTGCTCTCAGAGGTGACGCTTCGAGTTGTCCTTGTGGGAAAATGCAAGGGGGCTGTGGGAGAAAGCAAGGCCTTTGTGGCTCAGTTAGCTCCTTGATGCCATTTTTTTTGTTGTTGTTGATGTCAATTTTGAGTTGTTAAGAAGAATGTCAAAGCGCCTTTCTAGTAACAAAATTCTGATGGGGAGAATTCAGCTGCTCACTTTCAGTGTTTCCCTCACTTGATCAATCAAGGTTTTAAGAACAGACTTTTCTAGCTCACTGGTGGAGTTGTCCCTTGGATTTGCAAATGAAGGGAACCGTGTCTTGAATCTTTCTGTGAAATTTGTGGCATCTGGCTTGGTCATGAGAAACTGGTTCCTCACCCCCAGGCCTACCTGCTGTTTGTTCCACAAGTAGTGCCTCATCTTCCTTATGGGCTCCATACCTTGCAAGTGTAGCCAACAGTGTCACAAATTAAGAAGGCAAATAGCTCCTATCTTTCTAGGCTTCAGTTTTCCTTATGGGGAATACTTTCATATTTGGGAACATTGGAGGTCACTGTGAAATACAGTATGTTTTTAGACCAGGTTTTGTCTATCACCTGCCTGATCCAGCTCATCATCTTTACATATACCTCATTCAGCTTGAATTAGGGAGCCCCTTAAGGGTGCAGAGAAAGTGTGGATAGCAGCAGGAAGCGGGAAGGACAGCAATGTTGATTAATAGCAATTTCAGGTGATTGGAAGCTTGCAATGGATGGTATCACATTGCAGTAAGCTAATTTCAGAATATTCTATATTTTTGTACAGCACCTTTGAAATAAAAAGATTCAGAAACAGCTAGGTAAAGGGGGGGTTACTTTATTGGGGTACTGCAATAAAATGCAGTAGAAGATACCCCCAGGTAGTTAGGCCAGTTGGATGTGAGTAATAGCAGTAGGTGCTGTAGGAGCTGAATGAGTCTTTCAAAGTCACGTAGAGGTTGAGAAAGAGCACTGTCCTTCCAAGGCATTTGTGTTTTAGTCCAAACACAAATGTTGGAACTGAGCGACTCACTGGGAGGTGGAGTGATGGCTCCTGGAAGACCTGCAGAACTGCTGATGCTTCCTGAGCTGCTTCCTGAGCTGCTGCTACCTGATATTGAGTTGCACTGCTTGGATGAAGGCCTTTTAGCATCCAGCAACTCAGTGTAGAGAGAGGCGCTTTCCCGAAGCGTGGACTTTGTTTCATGTTACATTAGCACGACATCTGAAGAGTCGTAGCCAGTGAATAGAGTCATCCTAGTGCAATTTCATAGCTGTATGAAATTTAATAGGCATAGAAGAGTGAGAAGGGTTCCTTGGGGAGGAAAGGGAGCAAACAAGGTGATGGATGGTGGATGAAAACTTCCCATATTGGAAAGACATTATTCACTATAACATTAGTCATTATAAGAGCAGGTTTTGTAGCTGATACTGTACTTCCTACATCAGAAATTGAGAATTAATTTCTGCCTGGCTTCATTATATAACATGCAATATATATGTTCTTTAAATGTTCTCTGAAAGGATATATCACACACAAAATCTCAAATATTTTTAATTTGTGACTGCATATTGGAGTTGACAGTGGTGCAGGCTGGTGGCTTGCAGGCCTGGGCCAGCACCAGCCCATAGCAGTGCCCATCAGCGGGCTGCTCTCCCGCTTCCGCCGGGAGGGCCGGTAAGGCTGTCCTGCTCTCGGGGTATCCCTCGGGAACATCCCAAAGGAGCAGCTGTGGTGACACAGGCTGTGGTGCCAACCAGCGCCCTCCCCAGACTCTAAACCAAGACCCTGGGGTCAGAGCAGGTGGAGGAGACGTGTTGGGCGGGAGCTGTGCATCCCTGAAAGGAAAGGGCCAAGGGGAGGCAGGGAAGCTTGCAGAGCCCCTCTCGTCCTCCACGCGGCTCTCGAATGGTTAGGGAGGAGAACGGGGATATTTTCTTCTCCAAAAAGAAGATACATGGTGTTTTTGAAAAGCCACAAGATGAATTGTGTCAAAATGGATGCCATATTATGGTTTATTTTGGCTGATTGTACGTGCAGCTGAGTGGGGACGGTCACAAGTGAAGTCAACTTGAGTTCTTGTCAGCAGTGAAAATGAGGACAGTGTCAGGGCTGTAGGAGGACCTTTGTGTCCCTTGTTTACTAATAGCTTTAAGTAGTTGCATGTTAGCCTTTAAAATGTTCTTCATTTTGAGGGACCTAATGTTTTTACTACATGGAGGGACTATTTTCCATGTCCATAGCAGTTCATGTAAATTCTTCATTTGCAAATTAAGAGAAACATCCCTTCAAATAAAATGGTGAGGAAAGCCTTATAGTTTAGGAAAGAAATGTAGAAGCTATAAACAAAACTTATGAGCTAAAATAAAACAGCTAAAATTATACTTGATCTGGAGCTCCTGAAGACATTTTATACAGCAGGATGATAAGG
Organism: Rhynchotus rufescens; assembly: GCA_032273925.1. Taxonomy (NCBI): domain Eukaryota; kingdom Metazoa; phylum Chordata; class Aves; order Tinamiformes; family Tinamidae; genus Rhynchotus; species Rhynchotus rufescens. The sequence goes on from JAVCKT010014848.1 coordinate 11,032, forward strand.
AATGCGGAGACGGCAGGAGATCTTGTGCTACTCTAGCTGCAGCTTAAATGAAGTTCTGTGTTATTAAATGATTATTTGGTAGAAGTATTTGGCTACATGTTTGTGATTCACTTTAAAGATGCACCTCAATGTATGTAAACAAACTGTTTTATCGGTTATCTTTACAAGGATGCTAAATGAAAAATTAGGTGTTTTCCTCATTTTAAACATGAACCTTTATGCATACAGAGTAAAGGATGCGGGGCCCAGCCTCACTTCTCCCTTCCTCTCCTCTCCCCCTGCTCTGCTACTACCAGGTTGTTTTATTTAATGACAAGCAAGGGAAGCAGCTCCCACTCTGGGTCAGAGGGAGGAGCTGAGCTGACAAATAGCAGTCAAGGTTTTTCTCTTTATACCAGACAACTTCTGCAGTGGCGTTTGCTAGTCAGTAGTATTTAAAATGACATTTTAGTTTATTTGATCTTGACTTATGATCAATACCTGCTTTGATTTATCTCATCAGATTTGCATGTTCTACCTTAAGCAGGGGATGGACACTTACAAGGGGAACATATTCTTGTTAGGGGTTTGTGTGTGTGTGCGATATAGATAATAAAACAAGCAGCTACATCACTGCCAAAGATAGTTTTGCAAACTCAGTTTTGCCTGAGAGGGTTAGATTACCTAAAATTGCAGGATTTTATTGCAGTTATTAATATGTCCTTATGGAAAATAAATGGAAGGCCAATAAACCTTTTCCTTGGAAAATATCACAATGTGACTGCAATCAACAGTGTGGTAGAGTATTTTATATTTTCTTTTCATATGGTATAGGAAAATATATTGCATGCACGGCAGTGTGATTCCCACAGCTATCAGCTTCGTTTTGGCATGATCATAGCACTGAAATCAGTGTTAAGACTCTCACAGAACTACAGGAAAGCAAATCTTAATGAGGAACTTGATTTTGAACCCATGCTGCCAAGCAGAAGCTTTCTTTGCCGTACGCCGCCGCTCGCCTCATCTGCTCTAGCTGCTCATTTTCAAGGACCTGTGGCAGGTCTGTTGGGGTTTAACCCCAGGGAAATAGAAAGCACGTGGTGGTGACTTACCGTGTGAACAGTCAGTGTGAAGGTGCATTTTTGTGTCATACACAAGCATGGCATTGTCCTGAATATAAAATTGTTGGATATTTATCCTGCCCATATGTTTTAAAATAATTGGTGACTGTGCAACCACCGAGTGTTCTGGTGTATGTTGAAACGTGGAGGGCAACCAGTTGCTAGTTTTCTCGTCTCAGGCACAGTACTTCTGTGTGTTTGTTACGTAAATCAAAGAAAATACCGTTACTTTTGCGATAGCTGAAGGCATTGTAGGCTTTAACAGTGTCTAGCCATGTAGGTCAATTGCGTGTGCCACCTATATAGGTGAATTATATAAAAAGTTTATTCATGAGGGATTGAAGTCACTTATCAGATGAATCATTTAATTTCTTACTGATGGCCTACTGGCACTACCATTGATGTGAGCGTTGTGTGAGCCAGCTGTTGGGCCGGACTCCCATTACTTGAGTTCCCTGCTAGGAAAATGAATGCGCCCCTGTTGTAGGAACTTACTGTGCTCAGACACCTTCAGCAAATGCGCTTTGAATTTGTCAGTAAATCTGCTTTGTAGGTACCTGCATCTTTCTACTGTCATGAGTTATCAGTATCAACCTGTTGCTTCTTTCAGCCTGCTGTTGTAGGGGCTGTTGCTTGCTTGTCTCTGAACTTAAGTGTTGTGTTATTTTTGCTAATACTCCAGCTTGAGTCTCTCTGATTATTCACGATCATATTGCCGTGGAAGAAACAGTCTGTGGATACTGCAAGAAAGTGTCCCAGAATCTGTGACTTTACTGCACATTGAACAGACTTTTTCACTCTTCCAGTCATACTGGAAATTATTTTCAATGAAAGATGCTTGCGGAGGGAAGCAAATTCACAGGGTTAATTAAAATATTGTTACGCATACAGCCTTAGAATCCCAAAATGTGTCTGAAGAACTTGCTTAAACAGGACCTAAGTTTAATCATTGGTTTTCATACTGTTTGCTTGCTAGCTTATGTCTAACACAGCTAAGAGATATTAAACTTCGAGAAGGGAGCCTGGGAATGCCTATGGGATAGCATAGACGGGAGACCATTCCTAGGGGCAGCATGAACATGGCCCCTCAAATTTGGGGGCTAGGAGAGGAGAGCTTAACTTGATGGATGTTTTGTAGACCTGCACCCATTTCCTTCATGAAGGTCAATGTAACCTCCATGCCTGGGAGCATTTTGTTAACAACGTGCCCCAACCTTCCTTGCTTCAAACGACACTGAATGCAGCTTGCCTGACTGAATGCCTGCAACTTCATTTGATAGTCCAGCAATTGCTTGAAGTTACCCTCTTGATGGTGGCCTCTTGGCCTCTAGGAGCATGCGGTGGTTTCCTTTGTTTTTGTTTTTTGTTTTGGGGTAGAAATGTCTGATATTCATGGGGAGAGGAAGGAGGAACCTTTCTTGGCTCTAGTCTTATATTAAGACTACTCAATTGACCAGAGTCTAGGTTAACACTCCATCGACAAATAACCAGAATAAAAGGTGTAATTTCTCGAAAGATAACTTATTCCCTCCTTGGTTACTGTGTAGTCATCCTCGTGGACATGGTTTTACTATACAGTGAAAATATTCTCAGATAACAACACTGTAGTTTTGGGATAACAAGTACCTTTCCTATATTTTCAGCTGTTCTTCCCTTTGCCTGTTTAATCTCACATTCCCAAGACTTTTCTTTCGCTGCCACAGGTTCTTCGTAAGTATTTTGTTTTTGTAGGATCACTATTGAAAAGCACCACCCCCCAAAAAAAAAAAAAACGTATTTCAGTAAGAAAAAGTATTTCAGTAATATCCAGAAAGGTGAAAGATATTTTGATTGTTTTTATTTTACAAATGTCCTTATATTATAGTTTTGGTGAATAGGACCATGAAAATATAAACAAAAGCTTTGGTGTCAGACTGATAACAAGGCACTGTATTTGCTCAGGAAATGGCCTCACTAGTAAAATACTGATGTCTGTTTCTGATATAATTTCATTTATCAAACATTTAAAAAGAAATGAAGCTGATAGGCAAATATTCATTGAATTCCAGACTTGCCTCATTTACCCTTGAGCAACTATTGCAGGTGTTTATTGCTGTTCCTTTCTAGTTGAGATGAATATTGACTTTTTTTGATACAAAAATTAAATACTGTTTCTGTAGCATGTAGCTGCATAATCTGGTAATGAAAAGTAGTCACGAGTCTGTGACATTATACATAACCACCAGTTTCAGCAGAAGTATTATATACCATATTGAAGGTTGCCTTCATATCAGGAAGGACCAATTGAATGATTGTGCTAAGTAACTTATATGCATTTTATTTTTGTATGATTTAATAATACAATATTTATTGGTGTAACATTTGTCTCAAAGTTGTTTAAAGTCCCTTGTGCTGTAGGGACAGGAAGGATCATGTGGAAAGCATTGATAAATCGCCTCCACAAGGGTTTTATCTGTCCTGCTAACTTACCTAGGCACCTGTGTGGCCTCCAGCTGTGTGGATTAGGTGTCATAATTTTGTGGTGTTATTTGGAGATATTCCATTCATAGGCACAGGACAGGATTAGAATTCCTGCACGGAAAGTAACCACTTGAGGATATATGGCAACACAACAATAAGGATATAGGGAGGTTGTAAGCTTGTTTATGTTGTTCTTGCAACACAATGTAAAACTGAAGATAAAATAGATAAAGGAGCTTGAAGGTCTGTAGTGGATAGCAGACTAATATCTCTTTCAAGGTTATGCAGTTCTCCAGGTATGATGTTCTGGCCCTCTGATGATAACTCCTAAATATGTCACTTGCACATTTCATTAAAACAGTCCTGATTTTTGAGCCAAGGTTAATGAAAAATATGAAATCAATCCCAAGAGAAGCACTTGAAGTGCGAGAAGAATTTTTCTCCAACCTTAATTTTTACCACCCATTTTACTAACCCATTGCTCCCTTTTACTGGTCCCTTTGTCTCCATATGGTTCGTACTGTAACTCACACGTTCCCTTTTTCCTGCTTAACTAACAATTTCTCATTCAGCACCATATCAAGTGAATCACTGAAATCTTGATAGTGAAGACCCAATGCTTTTTTTTCCACCTAGAAAATCAATTGCCTTATCAAAGAAGGCTAACAGGATAATAGCACAATCCACTTTGATATATTAGCATAGCATTTAGTTGAGAATTCTGGGATGGAGATGGTGGAGGTTGATAACTTTAGTATTGTTTTCAGCTTCAAAGTGGTAATTCCTGTTAGTCGCACCATTATCCAGGAGCTTCCATTCTTGTCTCTTTTGTGGGAGAATCTTTGTTCTTATCTTAGCTACAAAATTGAAATCGGACTTTGGTTAGGCTTACCTTAAACCTGTGATCCCTGACTTCTGAGTTGTAGTTTCTGGGTTACTCATGCAGTTGGGCATTTATTTATATTTTCCATGAAAGTGCATAATCTTTGACTTCACGCCTTGAAAATTTCCAAGGCCTGGTTATAGAATCATTCCTCATAACCAGCTCATCTTTAGTATCTTTATCAAAACTGTGAATAAAATCAGTTGCCTTTGGTCCCATGGCTGCTAAATAAAATGTGATGGCTGTAGCTTTCAGGAGCAAAGGGGCTCTGTCCTCCTCATTGCCATGTGTGCAAGGATGCACTGCAGGAGGTGGCTCTTGGAGAAGTTTTGAGATGAGCTCTTGAAACAAGCTCAGTTGCTTCCTGTGCTGCCTCTCTTGCTTTTGGTTTTGTCAGTGAGTCATCTCAGATACTTGGTGGGAAGTGCTGCCTGTTTGTAGGTTCTTGTGCTTATCTTATCCTTTGTTCTTTATCTTGCAAAATGTGTCACTGTTGGGTATGTAATTTTACTATGCCTATATTTTTGTTTAAGGCAACCTAATATTATTCTCTAATTAAAACACTTGTAAATTGAAGGGTGTTTTTCTTCTCTTCTTGATTCTCACATCGTCTTCTGAAATCTGCTCATTGTTCCTGGTTGGAACAGTAATTGTATCTTGCCTGTAGGTTGTCTATAGGCTCCCTCAGGTTCAATTCCATATTTAAAAAAGTTCCATCCACTGAAGGAGAGTGCATATGTGGGAGGTGTAAATACATGGGAAGCTTGTGCATGCATCAATTAACTGGAAGTTGTTATCAATATGAAGTTTCCCTCCAAAATCTTGAATGCTGTTTTACATGCTGTGAGACTCCCAATTTTAGCAGATCTTTTTTTTTTATTTCCAAAAAGAGCTTTCTTTATGTAATGCCTAAATCTGAGTGGCACAGTTTGTTTGCATGCTGCAGTAGATGGCTTTTGTATGTGATGGGCGTTCCGTTACAAGAGCTTGCCAAGAATGCCATCAAATCCAACTCGTACGTCACCATATCAGTCTGCTGCTATTGTTGAGACTTAAAAGATGCTGCAACTTGAATGCAGTTTTGCTTCTGTTTTCTCCTTGGTAGTGACACTGTCATTTGTCAGCAGTGTAGACGGTCCCGTTGTGTGCCGTATTGTGTAGGGGACAAGTGCAGTGCACCCCTAGGGTGGAGATGCCCATGCTCCCCCCGGGACATGTCCCGCTGGCAGGGCTGGCTGTAGCGCAGAGCACTCAGGTGAGTCACCTGAGGAACAGGTGACAAGGAACATGGGTGGAGCAGGAATTAAGGAGGTAACTAGAAACACTCCTGTCTTGCAGGAAACTCTTTGCAATGTGGCTTGCTTTGCTGGCATTCCTCGTTTTCTCAGGAAGTTCCTCCATTGTAGCATTCTGTTGCTGTTTTTGATCTTCTCCAGACAGGTTGTTAGACGTTCCCCTTCTGCAGCCATCCCATTGAGAACAGGCTTGCTCCTGGCAATTTCACCCCATTGCTCATAGCATGCTCAGCACTAATCGTAACTGAAACATGCTGATGAAAGGTTTTAATTGTCTAGTTGCCTGTTTAGATATGTAGTTTGAAATGTTCAGACTGAGTTGGATTTAGCTGCATAATGCTGTGGGCTTCCAAAAACTACTTTGGAAATATAGGTCTGCCACAGGGTTCTGGTTTATATCTCACTGTCATGTTTAGGTACCACTAAATGCCTGTATTTCATCAGCAGAACCTCACCCAAAGCATCTCCTGGCTCATAACAGCAATCTGAAAGGATGGTGACTAACTTCTATTTGTCCTTTCACTAATACTCTTAACTTTTTCATTTATTGATAGCATTTCTGTATTATTATGCTCCTTAGAGCTTTTTTCACCATTCTGGGCTCATTCTTATGTTGTTTAGCTAAATGCCTTCAGGCCCCCAAGAATTTGAACCAACACAGTTTCAATTACAAATCACATCCAGTAGAGAAGTTGGGTCTTGACTTGGATACAGAGTTCCACACATCTCGCTTTATACCAGTATGTAATGTTAGAAAGAAATGAATCGGGAACCTGCATACAAAGAGTAGCAATACTGTTCCTGCTCCAAGTGTAAGAGTAACTGAGTCATCTGTCAGGGCTGTTCTTGTAAGGCCAGCCAGAGAAGAGCTGTTGCAATGGGCTGAACCAAGTCTCTCTGTGTCTGCAGGACAACTGGTAAGAGAGAGATTGGCAAAGACACTCAGAAAAAGAAAATGAAGGCAAAGGCAGAGATTTTTTCACTTGCCAAAAAAGACAAGTGAAAACAGGATTACCGGAATAGATAGAACAGGGAAGGTAATAGTCTTTTAAAAGGATACATTCAAGAGAAGTGCTTCTGTCTCTATTACATGGAAGAGCTGCTTGTTCATGTGCAGAAGGGCAGTTCCCTGACACCTTGACAGATGTTAACTAGGAATCCGGAGCCTCCTTCCAGGACAGTTGACACTTGATCTGGGATTGGCTTACACTGTGCAGGGCTGTGGAGCTGCTCTTCTGTAGTCACGCTTAAGTAAAACCTAATTGCTTCTGTTTGTAGTTCTCTGGGCTGAAAGAAACTCTCAGCTGCTTAGCAAACAGGAAGAGAAATAGACTCGTGGAGACACTTTTGCAGCTCCTGCTGACGCCCTTGACCCAGACATTTGTTTGGGGGCTCGAGAGAGTGTCTGAGGACCTTCCTGTCAAAACCAGGAAGACTTCTTGACTTGTGAGGTGACATGTTGTGATGGAAAAAGAAAACAACTTGCACCTGTAACAGAGGCCTAAGCTGTGCTTTGTTTGCTCTCATGAATGATTCATAAGCAGATTAAAAGGAACAGTATGTTTAAAGAAGACTAACAAAAGTTCTCTCTAAATGATGCTGAAATACAGTTATATTTTACTTTTCTGGTAGAATTTACTGTGCCCCAAGTGTTAAACTCTCACAATTTTCTTTTTTTTTTTTTCCCTTTTAAACTTGGTATGCTTCCACAAATGGCCTGTGCTTCCTTCTCATCCAGTGGCATAGATCTGTAGACCCTGAGTGCATATCAAGTACAAAGATGAGATAAAACGAATTAGGCTTTTTCCATGTTTCATGTGGTGTACCTGAATCCTATGTATATTTTCACATTCATAAAGAATCTGCATATTTTTCACTGGTTATTTTAGTAGATAGAGGGTGCTTGCAAAAGCAATGCAATCTTTTTCCCATAAATATAAAAACTCCTGTACCTCCCAACTGCAAGGGATGATCCAGTACATATATTGTTGTGCCTGTTAGTGCATAAATGTCCTTACGATGTTAAGAAAAACATGTTAACACCTCAGGATATTCAAAACTTTGTTTCTCTGTTTCAGTGAAAGTTGGTGAATCCTTGAACTCCCAAGGCTGTTTAACAGGGTACATGGTTCTAACCTGTTTGGTTGCTCGTCGACTAGTAAGTAACTTCCCATTTTTTGTCACCTCTGTTGAAGTGTTTGAGTTGTCTTAGGTGAGGAATGTTTTTGAATTATTATTCCTTTTCTTTAGAAGCATTTTTTAGCCTGATAGAGGTGTTCCAGAGTGGTATATAACAATTTGTTATTTGACGGCTTTTATTTGGGTTGATAAATCTAGTTAAATTATATCTGAACAGTTAGGTGCCCTATAAGTGTCATTTGTAACTTTTTAAAATGCTAATTAGAAGCTATTCATTTAAACCAGATACTTTTGTGGTTGTAGTCTTATTATGCCTCTTGCCTAATGACTATTTTTATTCTTCTGCTGTGTTTCTGACCCTAAAGAACAGTAGTGGTTCTTCTGTAGTTGTCTCTTTGGTATCACTTAGCTCAAGTCCTAACACATCTCCGCTGAAGAGATGATATTAACCTATGCACAAGAAAGCTCTCCTGTAGGGAACAAAGCAAGGTTATTAGGTCTAGGGTCCTATAAAGGCAGGAGTGATTGATGTGAGACGTAGCTGAGGACTTGGCTGTATGAGTGAGTGACACTGGGGACAATATGCTTGAATAGGTGACAGTGTAGCATGGAGAGGTGAAATACAGATATAGGTGTTTATAGAAGGTCTCACCTGATGACCTGTATATGAAGCCATGATGTTTTGAGGGATGTTTTCAAAAGCTTTGAAGACCTCTAACTGTCCATCTTGCTTCTGTGTAGTCAACGGGAGATGTACTTTGCTGTGGTAAGATTTAGATGACTCTGGTCAATGTGTTTTTTTGTTGTTGTTGTTTTTGTTACTGAGCAAATCATACCTTGATTGCTTTTACCATGGCATGTTTAAATCAAGTAATCAGTTCATTGAATAATGAAGCTAATGATAGTAGGTTTTAAGGTTCCCCAAGATGCACTGAGGTGAACTAGGAGGCAGCCCAGTAACTCTGCGGTGCTGCTGCGGAGGAGATGCTGAAGAGACACGAGCAGCTTAGAAAGCAAGCAAGCTGCATTGAAACTGCCTAGGTGAATTGGGGATAAGGGGGAAACACTTGTTATAACACGAGTTCTGAATTAAATCTGTGTCACAGGAGCATAACGAAAGTTAGACTAGAACCTGGCACCTTGTTGTGTGTCGGAACAAATGAGGTGAAGAGTGTGAAAGGCATCTGTGGCTGCAAATGAATATGTATCTTTGAGATTGTAGGAGCTTCAAAGAAGCACGGTGTGCTAAGACTTAATTAACTAATTTGTGCTTAAAGGTTAAGAAAGCATAAATTTACATGATTTAAATACAGCAGTGAGAGAAGACAATTCATTCCTACCTGATCTGAAAAATCAGCTAGCTTTAAAATGGAAGAGGCAGAGGAGGCTGTTATTTTCTCACGAAACGCTGCAAGATACAGGCATATTCCACATCTGGCCAGGCAAGTTTGCAAAGTGTATTTGCCTGCTGAGCACCAAAAACCAGGATTTTCAAATTGAAAAATATACCAAACTGACTTATTTCTCAGCCTGAAAGTAGCCTTAACGGAACGTAGTGCCTGAGCAGTGCGCTCCTTATCAACTGTTGTCTTGTCCACACAGTGATAGGTAGCATCTCTTATGCTTGAAATCTGTGAAGCTCCGCTGCTATCTTAAGAATCATGCTAAGACATAATTATTTGAAATTTCGAGTTATGTCAAATAATCCTTTAAAAAAAGATTTTCTAGTTTAGAAACTAGATTACTAGTTTCTACCATGTATGCATCCATAGGGATCGAGTGGAATTGTCTTTCACTGTTCATGGTAACTTAAACAACGTAAATGTAGTTGAATTGCCCAGTTCAAGTATATACAACTACACCTCCACATCTGGAATTGAACTTTTCATGAAAAGCTCCAAAGTGAAAGGGCTGCTAAAATGCATGATAAATCACAAAAATACTGTCTGTTTTTAAAGGCAGCAAATAATTATTTTTCTTCCTTTTGAATAGATTGGGCATTTAGAATTAAACATCCTTTTTTTAGGATATACAGCTCTAAATGCTTGCATAAGGAAAGGGATTTGAGGTAGACATGCTCTGATAACAGGAGAAGCTTTCTGTTGCAAAACGAAGACAAAGTGTGGGTGATTAATATGCAGTGAGGGCAATGAAAATTTAATTCAAGTAATTTAGGTAGCGGAGCATCTCATTTTCCTTTGCACTCCCAATATGCATGCTATTTTCATCTCTGTGGTGGTTCATATCAGCTAATTCCTGCACTACTACAGTTGCTGACAGTGGGAAAAATGTTGACTTTGCTCTCACAAGTACTCTTTGAAGCCTGCAGGACTGTATTGGCACAGACTGCTAGCAATAATTGAAATTACTTTTTCTGAAAGTAACTTATCTCATCCTAACACACCTTATATTTTAGTCTGCTGTAATTTTCTTTCTTTCAGCTCTTTCTAGAAATACAAAGAGAGCTGTAGTGAGTAAAGTGTAGACTGCAGGATTCATTAAAATCTGTTTGAACACTGTGCAGAAAATGCTGGGAAACACACACACAGAATGAATATTAATCAGTAATGTGTGTTGGGAGTGGGAGAAAGATGCATTTCAGAAGACGTTTGGCTTTGATTATTTAAAATATTCCTTCTGTTTTCACTGCCAAAAAGTCGGCCTAGAAGTATCTGTTCCTACAGGATTGTGAAAAATCCTCTATATTTTTAAACAATTGTTTTGAAATGGATTAGCAGGAGTCTGTGGCCTTATTAGAGAATGATAACTAGAATGTCTTTGCAACGAGAGAGCAGTAGGCACAGCTCTGTTTCCCCTTCCACACTCCCTGAATTTTAAAAAAAATGAGTGCAGAACTCGGTCAGATGAACAAGCTTGCTGAATTATTAAATTGTGTTTTAATCTTTCCTCAATGTTTGATTGCTTTTTTTTTGTTGAACAGAAGAAGGGAATGAGAGCAAGATGTTTGGGTCTTCCCACAGTATTTGTCAGTTAAAGACACAGGTAGTGTCAGCAGTCATGGAGAAATTCTGTCATTTGCTCTAAGGCTTTCTCTTTGTATAGTCAAGTGATTAAAGATCAGGCCCACAAAGCAGTGTGAAGGAAGACAGCTGAGCAGATGTTATATATTTTATATGTTATTTGCATATAGTTCTTATAATTAGTTCATTATTTAAGAACAGTTAAGTATTGTTTTGATGGACTCCTGAATTTTACCTCCTAGGATAATTTTAGAAAATATTTTTCAAAGAATCTGTTTCAGAATATTTGCAGAGGTAACTTAGTAAAAGGTTTGCCATCTTTAAATGTTCTGATAATACTTTTGGTCACACGAGATAATATTTACAATGTTATGATTTCCTAATCTAAATAGGTACCCTCCAGGATTTCAGTTCTAGTTACAGATGTGAGTAAATAACCAGCCTTTGCTCAGCGTCTTTACAGCAGGTGTCTGGTGTCCTTCCTCGTCTCGTTTTGAACTTCTTACCATGATGGACCTAAAACTGAGGTTAAATTATAGGTTGGCGAATGAATGGGCAGCAGTTACATGATTGCTTCATTATGCTGATCTGCTTTTATTTAAAGATGTGTGGCTCATGCCAAGTATTTCTAGCTAGAATGAGTTTTACTGTGAGGGACGCTGCACAGACAAGTTGGTATCTAATGATATCCTGACAAAAACTACCTCGGACAATGCATTGTGTGTTTGTTTTTCAACTCTCTGCACATGTTGCCTTTTGAAGGTAACGTGCAGCTTTGAGGCTGTGACCTGATTTCAAATATAATATTACCCTTCAATACGAAGCCTTTCCCACATGCACGCCAATATAATATTACCCTTCAATACGAAGCCTTTCCCACATGCACGCCACCCTTGCTTTTCACTTTGTAGTAATGCCCTTCAGTAGTTCCTTTGTGATTACTGTTGCCCTGCCTTGAGATGGTCACAGGAGTGACTACATAGGAATTAGATGTTATTTGTCATGGATAATTTTAAAAGATTAAAAGGCAGCTAGGTAGGGCAAGTGCCCTGTCAATGAAACGCCCTCACTCTATATGTGTTTGTTCTACACACTTCCGTTTTTGCTGATGGTAAAAAAGCAAAAGTGAGTTATAAAACCAGAGTCTGTGCTAGAGGAGAGCTATACCGAGTCAAAACCCTGGGCTTTTGCCTTTGCTTTTCCTTTGTAGGCAGTGTAGCCTACCTCAGAGCAGTGTGCTGTATGGAGTCCTTGGGTAAATACCCTTGGTTGATGTGCTTGAAGTGACAAGGTTTTGAACTTCTAGAAACAGACAGGGATCTGTTTTATAAGCTGTAAGGATCAAGTTGCTTGTTGCTTCCACTGTAGGAGTTTGTGGGTCAGTCACAGGTGTCAAGTTGGCAGCAGTGGGAATAGTTCAGGATTTTCCTTTAACTGAATCAAACAATTCCTGTTGATGCATGTAGGAATGTACATGGATGAGGAGCACTCTCTTACAGTATTGGCCCCGCAGCTGCACCTTCCTTGGCTGTGACTTCAGCTGGGAGCTCAGGCCGGCCAGTTTGCAGGTGCTTTAGGCAAAAAGGAAACCTCTCAGGAGGTTTCCTACCAATTTGGATTCTCCACTTTTAGTTTATTTTGAGACCCTGAGTTTGTGAAATATTTCAGAATCAGATTGTGTATCTCAGGCTGACAGCAAAGATATGAAGGAATTCAGAATAATTCTGAAAATACAGGTGTTACCTTTTGGAAAATACCCTTAGTCTCTAGAGTAACCTTTTCTTTCTAGTGACACGTCCTGCCATACAGTTCTGCTTATGAAGACTGTCCTATTGTATTGATATTTTCTTATTTATGTCTGTTGCCACAAATAGTGGTAACAATAGTGGTTTTCTACTTTTCAAGTCTTCTGAAACATGCTTTGCCAGTGGGCTAATCAAAGTATTGAATAATTGGTCTATCAGCAGTGAAAAGGGGGATTCTTACAGAAGAGAAAGTCTTGGTGCATCATTCCTGCTGCCTGGAATGAATAGTCCAAGGAAAACTTCCATCCAACTCGTGAATGGGATCAGTGCCCACCTAGCAGATGGCTGTAAGTGCAAGCAGACAGGAGACCATGTCCCTGTGTTGCATGTGTTTACTGAGGGCAGATTTCCCAATCTAAAATTTCATGCATCTGCAGGTTTTGTGCCAGTGATTAAGAGGATGTGCTGCTATTCATTATTTTCTATATGAATCCAACTTTGAGAATGAATAGCATGCTTTTCACCTGCAGAAAAAGGGCCTTGTACGAAGATAAACCAGGCTATTTTGTTTTTATTATATATGGGGAGTAGCAAGAATTTTGTTAATTCTTGCATGAGACACTTGCATGGAAGCAAAATTAAATACATGGTCACCTTAGAGGGAAGACAACTACGTGTAATTATGATAGTTAGCTGTCCCCTAACAGTCAATGTTGTTAAATGTAAGTGAGATTTTTTTCAAACTTCTTTTCCTTCTGTCCTTTCCCTTTGGAAGACTTGATCTGTAAGGATCTCAAATGCTTTGAGCTGCTTTTTAAGTAACTTGTGTTAGTGAAAAAAAAAATACATTTTGACTTGCCCATTGATTGGAGCAATACTAAGGCATGTCTTACAAGCTGTGTATTCTTTTTTGATTTTATTAAACCATTAGGATCAGCTTGTTCACCTTGTATGTTTACTCAGAAATCTTCACCTAGCAATGAATAAAAATGTCTCGAGTTAAAAAAAGATGTTTACAACATTCAGCACTATTTTAATGAAAGGAACAATGCTTAGCATAGCTATTACAACCTAAAATAATTTGAATAATTGAATACCAGTTTGTCTCGAAACATTTCTTGCGGCACTTGCTTCTCCAGCAGGAAGCAGAGTGAAAACTCTAAATGTTATGTTGATAAATGTTTTGTAAAACCTGCTGAACCTATTGCATATGTGGGTAAAACATCTTGGCACTGACATTCTCTTAACATTATTTATAGCTGCGGCAAAAAGCAAATGATAAGTGCACTCGAGTGCACAGAATGTTAAGTGTTTAAGATGGCAGCTTAAAATGAGATCTCTCCTCGGAGGAGAAGTAGCCTTTAGGGTGTTCTCAGCAGCACGAAGGCTACAGAACACATCAAAACAGGTATAGAAATAAAGAGCAAGTCGTCTTTTTCTTTAAGAACATAATTTTTTTTTCAAGAGCCTGTAGTTTCAATCTGCTCTTTTTCTTTTCCTCATTCTTTCTTTTGATTGATTAGAAATAATGGTAATCAAATACTTAGTTGGGAGAGTATGCAGAATAGGTCTGCTGCAGTGACTCTGTAGGTATGATGAAAACCTCACAGGCAAACGCCTGAGTGAGAACAAAGTAGCAAAAGCAAATTGTGGAAAAACAAACCAAAAAACTTGACAGAAACGTGGAAGATCTGCTAAAACAGTGCTCTTGAATAAAACCAGCCTGGACTGTGGAATTTTGAGGAAAGATAGTGAGATAAAAAGAAAAAAAAAAAAGGAGTAGTAATAATGAGGTTTGCATCCCTTTGCTGAAAGAAAAATCCTCTCATTCTCTCATATTCCAGCGACTACTGTAATCCCTTAACTTTCAGTGTGATGTGGTTTAGAAGTTCAGCACTGTGAAACCACTAGAGTGTTTTGGCTGCTATACCACATGACACTGAACTGAAACAGGCCACCCCCTCGTATGTTCCAGCTGCTGGATTTGAGGAATCAACACTGTGTTTGGGGAACAGAGTTGTTAACAATGATTAAGTTTTTGTGCATGCAGGAAATAGAAGTTAATAATCCAGACTATTCTGGATAACAACGTCCTCTTGGGCTCTCTATGGTATGGAAGAGGTAAGAGAGGAACAACAGATGATGAGAGACTGCGGCTGGTAAAAGGACAAGTAGGTTGTGAGCTTGAGATCTTTCTCTGAGTTATCGACCATGCTCTATAAAGAATGCACTGATAATGTATGTATAAATACATATAAGTACCTCATCTTTGTGGACAGGTTTCCACTATTTTAAGTCAAGAAAACCTCCCAGTACAGTTCCCTTGAATACTTAAATTTGTATAAAGTGAAATTACCTCCATTTTAGTGAATTGTTCTGTGTGAATGGACAACTTTTAACATAGCAAATACTGGTAGTTCAGTTTTACAAAAAAAAATTGGTGTACCAACTGTACCAACAGAAGTTTTCCCAGACTGTCCTAGCAGAGCTATTTGAGAACCACTGCTTTCGCTTGGGAAAGGCAGAAAAGTGATTTTCTATATTTTGGGGAGTGAAAGAGGGGGAGCGGGGAGAGGAAATTCTGGTAGCTACCAGACCTTGCTTTGTTGTGTTCGGAGACTCTCAGGCTCTTGCAAAAAAAAATGGATAATTGTATTTCAGTCTCTTGCAATAATTTCTTGTCTCATACTGGATTTATTTTCAGAAATATGGGCAAAAAGCATGCGTGTTTTTTGTAAAGTTCATGGCATTAGGAAACAACAAATACACAGGAGATCTTGTTGCCCGTGCTGTGGGAAAGATGCACTTAAGACTAAAGCATTGTTATGTGTCTTGTGTAGTTTTGTTCTGCCTGGCAGTGCAGTCGTGGGAACCTGATGTGGGTGCTGTGTTCTCACCCCGGGGTGTCGGTGTGAACAAGTGGGTGCTGCTGCCCACTTGGGCCTCGTGCAGACAGGGATGTTCCTGCCGTGAATTCACTGCCAGCCAGTGAACGGGCTGCTTCTCCATCATGGCCAATACTTGTGTTTTTGAAGCAGTCCAGTATATCCCACTCTATATTCTCAAGTGTTTGCTGTGAATTGGAATTCTTTTTAGCCTTGAGGTCCAATAGATTTCATAAATCGGTCTGTTTTCAGCTAAACAAACAAGTACCATAAACCTTTTTGAAAAAGAAGTTGCATTTGCCAACACTTTTGGTAGCGCTGCCCTGGCAATGAGTGTCACTGTAGTTGAAAGGAGGATCGTCATCCACACTGCAGGGACCAGGCTGCTCAGCAGCGGGAGAAGGCTGAAACTTCCCAGGATACTGTAAGGCAAGGAACAAAATCACCGAACAGCTGGTAGACTTCCCTCTTACAAGCACAGCAAGAAGAGCAGAACATGGCTTTTCTTGTTGGGATTTTTGTGTATCTAGTGGAACGTAGAGCAAGAACAGTGAGCTGTAAGTCCAGGTTGCCACAAATGTAAATAAATGTATAGTAGAGCTTAATAAATTCCTTTCTCTGATGTTCTGATACTGTCTTCTTGGGTTAAGCTTTGGTGCTCTCTGCTATAGAGTTGATTGGTTTGAGGTTTGTATGGGGGATTAGCCTGTTAGTTACCCCAGCAGATGGGATTGGTCTGCTTAAAATAAATAAGTAAATTTGCATCTAAGCTAGTGGAGGAGGTACTGCCACTTAGTGTGCGGCTGGGATGAATTGTGTGGAAGCCAGCATGCAGTAATATAAGGTTTTGGTTTGGGTTTTTTTGATATATTTGCACCACCACAATAGTGGCAGCCATCTGTGTTGAGACAGTCCTAAGCAGTTCAGTTAACCCAATGGTTTCTGCACTGCAGAGAGAAAGGATCAAGTCCTGCCTCCCTGGCAAATGCCTTGGATCATGCCCGGTTTGGCTGTGGATTTTGAAGTTTGGGCACTGCATTGCAAGGAGTCTGTGCTTTAAATGGACAGAAGAGTTGCTGTTGGAGGCATGAAAAATATTTTTTTGTTTACTATTGATGGAAGTGTCAGACTTGAGCTGACAAAAGCCTAAAAAAGGCAAACTATAACAGCTAGCCAAGAAGAAAGGAAGGAAAGAGAATTCCCCTGAAATTTCATTTGAGCTTGTAAGAAAAGGAGGAGCACTTACTGTGTCTGTTGTTTCCAAAGACAGAGAGAAGGAAAAGATGCTAGTGGATATTGATGGGAAGGCTGGGAGAATATGTGAAAATGACTGGTTGCAGAAGTTGAGTTATTCCTGAAGTTGAGTTATTCCTCAACTTTGGCCAAGTTAACTCTGAAGAAAAAGAGCTGAAGAAAAGGAGGAGCAATCGCAGCTGTAAAGGCAAAGGAAGGATAGGACAAACACCGGCACATGGGAACAGGGAAGACAGATGAACTCTGAGCAGAAGAAAAGTAAAATATAGACCAAAATAATCACACCTATGTAGGAAGCTTTATGTATTTGAAACCTTTTTTTCTTAAGGTGAATGTATGAGCAGAGCACAGCCAGAGTAAGAGGCAGAAGTTGTAAATGAAGGAGGGAATGGCAGATGAATAGGCTGCTTTCTACTTCCAGGTTGTTTCAAATACTGGGCAAGGTTAGATCCACGTAGCATTGTACATGTTTATCATGCACAAGTGTGTGTGTGCATTTATATACAGGTATGTATATACATATATTAGATATGTGTATGTGGACATATCTGAATACGTGCATGGATGAGAGTTAGCCACCTGTCCAAATCTGTTGCAAATGTTTATTAATTTTAATTTATTTTGTATTATTTGTTTTTATGTTCATTTGTCACAGTTGTATTTGTTCTATTCTTCTTGTTTCTATCGTGTCTCTGATCTGTTTGCGCTTTTAGAGTAATAAGAGAAAGGAAGTCTAAGCACTGGAAGATGAAGTTTAATCGATTTGTCAAAGAAATCCTGTGATGCAATGCTCAAATAAACAAAGACCTAGGCTCAAACACCCCAGAGCCCTTTTCGGTTTTAGGTGTTTCTTAAATCCCATTGCAAGGCTCTTGCTTTTTACTGTCTCCTTTCTAACATAAAACTAGCAGAGACTTGTGCATGCTGTTTCTTCCTATTCCTTCTCCTCAAAGAATGTAAATGCAAGTGAAACTGTACCTTACTATGAGATTTGTAATCTGGGCCTAAGAGTGAATTTTATACAAAGACACGATTGTTGAGATGAATAATCCATGAATAGCCTTGCTATTCATTGCATATTGCTGTGTGCTCTATGTAGCTAGCAGAGTCAGGAGGCACTGCCTTTAATTTCGCTAGGATTCAGATGAGGCCCTTGGATAACTGGGCCGTAGGTTCTGGTTGGTGACGTTTCATCCTCTGAGTTCTGAGATTTTCCGATAGGAAGTTGCATTAAAGACATCCTTTTGTTTCATTGTGCTAAAGTTAATCAAAAAGGTCACATTCACTTAATGCTTTTAGGAAAAATGAAATCAGCAAAGGTGGAGTTTTGAAATGAAGATAAAAATATCTCTATTTTTATTCTGCCTCTTAGTCCCTGGTAAAAGTTATGGTCATAATTCAGCTGTACAGATGTGTCAAATAATTTTCAGATTTTTGTCTTATCTCAGTAGTACTGCAAGGGAGATAAGAATGTCTGACAAATACAATTTTTTTAAATCTTTAACATTTTGGTAAATTAAAATATTTATGAGCATATAAAGGAAAACTTCCTGTACTTCATTCTATCTGACAAAAGGTTTAAGTACATTAACCTTTTTTTAGCTAGACATAGATGATGTCTAATTTTTGATATTGTTCACTGAGAGAAATATAAAGCTAGCATATCTGATTGCCAGAAAACTTACATTTGTATATTGCTTTATTTTGTTATGATAGAACTTTTTTACCCTTCCACACTGATTATTCTTTAGTAGTATTTCTGACTACAATTTTAAGATTTGAATCTTAAGATCAGAAAAACTCATCCATAAATGCATCAAAAATGAAAGCTAATACTAAATTCATCTAGAATTCAGATGGTTATTTGCTGCCTTTAGTTCAGCCTGTTGCTGAACTTAGTTCAATGATACCAATAAATGGTAGAAATTAAGTATTTCAATATAATTTTTAAGCTTTAAATAAATCTGTAGCTTTGCAGATTATGATCTAAAATATACAGGGAAAAGGAGCAAGTGTGGTGACTGCTATGATTATAAGATTTGCCTCATGCAGACTACGAGACATTTCCCAGAAATGGAAGGAAAAGTAATAGGAGAGCTGTTAACACAGCCAAAATGCTTCTTCAGCATCCATCGTCCAAAACGTAGAAAGATAAAGTTTTTATAAAGACTGGCCACTTTCCAGGCAAATGATTGCTCTTCCAATCTAGTGAGAGCTGGTGCCCCAAAATATATATTTCTCTGTTCCAAGTTAATGGGAAACATAGCATATATCAGAGACGAACACTATATAGGAGAAATGTCAAGCAATACAAGCTTGATCCACATCCAAGTCTATGAAGAATTTTTTAGACTCCAATGAGCTCTTTCTTAGCAGTTGCTGATATTGAAATAACTCACCACACATTTTTGTACTAGACTGGTTCCTTTGAAGTATGGCACCCCTTTGGGGCTATCTCCACCACAGCATTTGAAGGTAAGAACTACTCTCACGTCTTTGTCCTGATACACCTCAAGTCTGTCAAGAGCCCCCAAGATGCCAGACCATTGAAACGAAGAGCTTCTGGAAACACTCACCCCACATCTGGAACCCAAAGCCTCATGATAAAAACCCCAGGTATCTCATACAATGCATGGAGTAACTAACAACAAGATATAAAAATCATGAGGAAGCAAAGAGCAAATGTTAAAGGGAAACTGAAGGGAGCATCTTAAACTTATTTTTCCCTAGGGACTTGGTACATAACTTTATACTGACTGGAATGTGATTCCCATTTAAGCACACCAGACAGCATCATTTACAGAGCTGTCTTAACTTCAGTTCTGAGTTGCAGAGCTGAGTCAGAATCAAGGCATCTGAAGCAGTTCTCTTACAGATCTCACCTTATCACCTGTGTTTTCTGTTACACTCACACTAGCTTAGAAACAGTGGAATAATAGCCTTTTTGTTAAGAAATTGCTTTTATTACCACTCTGGATAAAATTCTAGTGATTAACTTTGAAAGACTATACGCACACACAGGATTAAACCTATGCCCAACATTGTTCTTTAAATATTCTTTAGTATATTTTGATAGAACATATAAAGCTTATTTCTATTATCATGCTTATTTGAAACAAAGCCTCTTGTCCAGTGTAAGGAACTAGGTTGCACAGTCATCCTTTAAAAGGAAAGCTTGAACAACTTTACTCAAATTCCTATTATCATTCTGAGGATGAATGTACATGCAAATGGCTATCCTAACATAAAACTGAAAGTTTACCTTTCGCACAACTCCCAAATGTCTCCAAACTGACACTTCTACACTTCAGTGCTTGCAACTACACACAGTGTGTAATAAAATGTGCTAAGTCAAACCGTTTCCTACTGTAAGTTGTGATTTCAATTTGCCCTTTATTGTCTCCAGAATTATGCTCTGCTTGATCTCAGGCCACAGGTGACTTTTTGGCAGGAAATCTGAAAGAAAGCTCTGATACTTTTGGTTGTTTATGGTTTCATCCAAATTAACCCTTTAAAGGCCTCAAAATTAAAGTTCTGCTTTGAAGCCTCTGAAAAAAGAGAAATCAAACATCAAAAACAGTTTTGCAGACTGATCAATCTGTGATGTTCTTCAAACCTATCAATGCAATAGCAGCAACATTTTCTGCCTCCCTGGTTGCCATGATTGTCAAGAGCAGTGTATTCATACCCAGACTGATTCTTTAAATCATCTTAAGTGTATTGGTTCACAAGAATCTTCCTACTAATGGGGATCATAGGAGCAAACAGCTATTCAAGATGGACCTTTATCTCTTCCCAGGCTTTCTGGTACTATTGTCTGTACTTCAGAAAGCACAGGAGAACTAGGAGTCTGGATTAGCAGGAACATAAGTATTTCATACCCACAGTTCTTATTCTTCCAATTAAAAGCAGGAAAAGATGTCCAGCCTACCAAGGATCCAGAAATGATACAGGTTCTTTTTGACAGTGCCATCTAATCTGGGCACTCTTCAGTGCTGTACATGCCATGAGGCAGAGTCTGCTGATATGTAGACAGTCCAAAAGGTTAGCTCCTCAGAGGGCAACTCATTTACTAGAGAATTAACACTGCAGAAAGTATTTATCTAACCCTTTTTCCTTTTGTAGTCTGTCGCAAGTCTCAAAGATATATAGAAATATTTGTCCTATGCAGACATGATCATTTTCTCTGGAATGAAATTTTTTTCACAGCCTGAGAAGTATAGAGAAAGCTGGAGTGATTTGGCTAGCTATAATTATATAAAACTTTCCCTAAAACTTCAATACATTACTGATCAAAACAATACTAATAGAAGCATTAATAACAGCTACGAAATACACTGAGAAAAAAATAGATTCAGTTGATCAAATTAGTGTTATGCTAATTTTAAACAATTATGATGTAACACTCCCCTAGTATTAAAAACAGAAAAGCCTTTTATATTGCATTATCAAAACCTGTGAAGTTCTTCTTTTTGACTTCTAAAGTGATGTGCTCTTCATGCATTCTTGCAGTTGCTATTTTATCATCTTACTCAGTCACTGTACAAAAAGAAGAGTCAAAGCGACCTACTTGGAAATTAGTTTCTTGAAATTAAAGAATTTGAGCCTTGTTTTGAACATAAGAAAAATATTATTTACAAAAGTCAGATTGTAAGAACTTTTAGCACAAGAACTGCCTCAAAATAACAAGACCAAAGTCTTCTGTGGGAAAAGTCAAAGAACATTCCCAGTCTTCCATAAAATACCTAGAGCATTCACAAGAACTTCAAAGTGAGGGGCAGGGCTTCCCCATAGCACTTGGGGAGATGAACTTGAAGGTGTAGATGACCCCAGCACAGAGCATCCCCTTACTGACCTTACAGTCTTGTAGCACCTGAGCTGTGCAGACCAAGTCAGGCTCCCTTGAACAGGATCCACAGCAAGAGGATGGACCAGGTCCAGGGTCCAAACAACAGATCCAGTGAGGAGCAGCAGGAGGTGGGCTGAAGGTGAGGCTATGTCTTTGGTCCAAGGTCCAGGCCAAAAGACAGAAATGAGACAAGCACAGCTCCACCATAGCTCAAACCAGGACTGAAGGCTCAGGTCTGAGTTTAAATACTGCCCCCGGCCAATGGGCAGAGAGTGTGTGGGCAAGGGAGCAGGTGATGCCACTCAGGTCCATTAAGACTAATTAAAACTTCATATGTTTTTGATCATTCCCTACTAGCACATTGCACATCCTTTAGCAGGCTGAGTTTTGCGGTGCTCACTTAGAGCAAATAAATGCTGCTGTGGGTCTTTCATATCTGACAGAGCTTCATACTTGCTCAGTAGTGACATGAGGACCATACTGTGAGGTCCCTTGTGAGGAAGAGCCTCTCTGGGGTAATGGGACCTCACACAGTTGCTGGCCTGCTAGGTGCAGTCTTGTGGTTGGTGGTGATGACAGTGTGGCTGGTGCAAACAGTTTCCTGCTCCGCTTTATGATGTCCATTTTCAAGGCAAATATTTCTGACTACCTTGTGCAAGCCAGACTTACCTCGGTTAACTTTAGAGACATAGCAGTGCGTATGCAACTGTAGTGTATGTCAGCTAAGATGTTGCTCTGCTAAAGGGCACAAGCTTTGTCAAAGCTTTGCAGTCTCTTCAGACAGTTTTATTCCCTTAGTTTTAGTTTGGGTATCAGGCAGCTGGTTAAAAGCTGCATAGTTCAAATGCACTCTCAGCACAGCCCAGGCAAAGGTGAATAAGGAGCAGGGGAGGAAGCAGAGGGGCTTGGACTGAGGTTTAGAGAAGGTGACAAAAAAAGGCATCATAAGGGTGTCTTGGGATTACTTTTAAGTGTGATAAAGCTGACACTGCTCTGTTGGGAACACGGCATCGTTAATTCCCCACTCACAAAACAGCTTGCTTTCCATGAAATGGCTTACGAAATATTCTCATCACAATTAACAATTAACTTTCAATTAGATATTGAAAGATTCTTCTTTCATAAAATGTAGCCATGCAAAGATAATTTTACTGAGGCCGATTAGCTTGTGGTGGAAATGCAAGGGAATTTAATGATGCTATTCATTTGTGAAGCTGCAATAATGTATGCATTTTCTAAAAATTCATGATAATCCTTCTTGTTATTAGTATCTTCCCTCTATCAAGATAAACGGCAAGAGTCAGAATGACAAATCTGGGGACTCTGACTCAGTGCGAATGAGAGCTGCAGTGAGTTATCTGCCGTAACCTTGCTGTGACATGTATTGTCACTCTCAGAGATACACAGATCCTGCTGGGTGCAGCGCTTCAGACACAGTCTGCTGAAATCAATGAGAAAAGTCTCAGCGGCTTTGGGTCAAGCCTGCATTAACAGTGCTCTAACCTTAAGGCTAAAGGCATTTTCCACTATTTCCTTGCTTTTGATAATATTAAAAGTGTGAAAGCAGAATGAGCAGACCATTGGATAAGAGTACTTTTTAATACCAGTAATGGAATTTTTTTTTAAAATCGTAAGAGAAGCTAAATATAAAGACTGGAAAAGCAGTTGAGAAAATGAGAAGAATATGTGTTTTTCCTTTGACAGTTAATATCCAATAAAAAAGAGGCTGTAAGAGTTGCTGTATGATGCATACATTTTTATCTGTTCAAGTGTGATCTGAAAACAAAAGAATAAACTAACACAGCGCACAGCAAAAGAATTCATGAATCACCACTACTTACTGACTGGTTGTTATACTTAGCTGAGATAAGATGAAAATCTTCAATTTTCTCTGGAATTTTTTTAGGAGATTTAGAAGTATTAAAAAAAAAACACAAAATGCTGTCATTAAATTGGTTATATCTAGAATTAATTATGATGCCTAAATGACACAGCATGAATCTGCATGATTTCTGTATGGAAAAGAAAAATCAAATTTTCTCATATTAACATAACTGATATCTTTTTTTTTTCTTGAATCCTTGTGTGAAATCAGATATTTTATAACTAAAACGCCTACATCCTTTCACAGCCTACCCTGTTAGCCTGCCAATATTCTTCATTAGGTGTCATCATCATTTCTAACCTGAATAAACATACACTTGGGGAACAATTTAAAAATTGCAAAGGATGAACAAAATGTTTTTTTTTAATTAATATTATTTATATGTTATTCAAATATATTTAAAATGTATTTAAATGTTTTAAATGTAAGTGATAAATGTTATTTCCCTAGAAAGTCCTGTATCAGATATATGCTTTCAAAGATACTCATTGCTTAGGTCACTCCATTCCACTCCATTGTTTTCTCTAGGATCATATAGGATCATATAGAAATGTATTGCATAGAAACTTAGTGATGAATAAGAAGAAATATAATTTACAGGCATAATTCTTTATGTCTTTATACCTTCTGCAACCATACATAGTGAAATGAATGAAAGTTAAAAACACACATGGTTTAGAAATCTCATTTTCCCTAGTGCTGGCCCACTGCTGAGATGTGTTGCTGGATTTTTCCAACTGTATTTAAAATTTCATATGTTAATATTTGAAGATAAACATTTTTTTCACTTAATTTGCTCATTTTTTTTATCTGTATTCAAAATTCTTCCTGTATAATGTTCAGTTGGACAGGAGATACCTGTACCTGGTACCTGTAATGTTATACCTGTGTATGTTTTAGGTCCCTTGCGGTCAGTGAAACTCAGCAGCAAAGAAATCAAAATATTTTCAATAAATTCTCAGTCTAAAGTCTGTAGTGTCCTCTTTACTTCAGATTTGGTGAAAATGTGTATCCCATTTGCCTTTTGTGGGCAAGTAGTAGGTATTTGGTGGCCTGCCCCTTGACTCACACCTGATGTTCTAACCTCC
>JAVCKT010014852.1:0-12081 GCA_032273925.1 Rhynchotus rufescens
GTTAATATTAAAAAAAATGCATATAAATCCTCCATGAAAATAATGGATCAAGCAAGACAGAAATATCCTTTTATCATATTGCACTGCTAGAAGAGGCTTAGTATAACTGTGAATAGACGGTAAAAAAACTATAAGAGAATAGTTGTATCTGACCTCCTCTTCATACTCCAAGCAAAAATCGAAAAGTATAAAAGGTAGTTTTATTGGACGAACAAAAATGTGAGGTTCAGAGATATAATCAAATAATACATCAGTAAATCTTCGGATAAGAACTCAGGCAGGCACTCTGCATAATTACTCTAGACAGTGAGGGAAGATTTCTTCTTTTTTTCCTTTGCCTGATTCCCTTAAATAAAAACAAAGTAATTCAAAGATGATAATGAGTACTGTGAGCTGCTTTTGTCAAATATATCTTGTTGCACAGTATCTTTCTCAATGAGTGAATAAATAAATTCCAACAAATAATAAAAGAATACAGATTAAATCTGGCTACTTCATATTAATTGAATTTACTATTATTTAGTGACTTGCTCTGAAGCAAGCAAACAAAAATGTCAGTGAAGGAAAAAAGATGCCTCAATTCTGCTGGTGTAAAGGGGAGGAGCAAACATGGTATCTTGTTCATAGGTGATAAAAGATTAAAGAAAAACAAGGACAGCATCCCCATTGCAACACAGGCGAGGAAATATATTCAGTGATACAATTTATCATGATCTGACAGAAATCAATACAGTTTTTAGTGTTTATAGCAATTGAGAATCTCAGCCATTGATACTACATTAGGGCTGGCTAAGCACAACTGTGTTATTTGTTTCCAAATTGGTAAAAATGAAGAAGTCCCCTGCTAAAAAAAAAAAAAAAAAAAATACTGGGCAGGAACTTAATGAAACAGCACAGGCACAACTTGATGAAGATTTCTTGATGGAACTCATCATAACATTTGTAAAATAAACTAAAAGATAATTTTATGGTCAACAGAAGTTCAGACTGAAGAACAGGATTCTGATAACTCCTCCTTTTCTTTCTGTGTGGTAACTTTTTAATTTGGAATGGAAACCAAATGAAAACCAAAATTCTGCACTTGTAGTGGTTAGGAATGTTGTAAACACATTATGTTCCCTCTCTGCACAGCAGAAATGCTGAAGAGCAAATGGTAAAGAACTACAAAGAAAAAAAATAAAAGTTGTGCTAATCTTTTAGATGACTTTCAGACATATTTTGAGAGAGCACAGACTAATGAAGCTTTCTTTCCAAAAAATGCAAATCCAGTGCAAAGTTTCCAGCTAAACTGAGATGAAACACACAATACAGGTTGCATTTGATTATCTAAGGCTTGGACTTCCCCAGGCAGATGGTCAAAACTTTCAGTCCTTTGCACTTTGAAAAATGTGTACACACACACACACACACACACACACTTTGATATCAACCCTGTGTGTTTTGTCTCCATTACCTGAATGGTAGTTTTATTTTTCAAAAGAGAGCAGGACGAAAACAAATGAAAATGCTTTTACTCTAAATAAAATTTAAATGGAAAATATGAAAAAAATAATATCTTAAGGGTACTTGAAGAAGGGTTTAATTCACTAAAAGATAGATACAAAGAGATCTTTCTAAACCTAATAAAACTGGAAGAGAATGTAAAAACCTTGAGGGAAATAACGAGACTAGATTAAACTTTGAAGGAACACTGACTTTGAAATTCACGTAAACTGCAATGTATAAATAGGCATGCTTTGGGCTCTTCTGGTCTTGCAGTTTACTCTAAATGAGATGTGCTGCAGCTTGTATGAACATTTTATTAAATGGGAGGGCTACCATACACGCTCCAAAAGGAATGAGCATCGTATCTTGCAGATACAAATGCTACTCAGGCTTATTAATCAACAGACCATAGAGAATTCTTGATTCTGTACATTTTAACAGGCGTGTAATTGTGTCATCTCTATAGGTATTTGAAGTCATGCTCTCACTTTAAACAATGTAAATGCTTAAAATATTATTATAACCTTATTATCTACTCTGCCTGTTTGTTTTCCACCAATTCCAGCACTGCAAGACTCCCATTAATTCAAGCATGCAGTGACAGCTTTTGAATAGTGATAAATACCCTTACGCTATTCTTCATGAAAATGGTATACTCAACTGTTCCTTGCCCGAACATAATGAACTTATTAATGATAATCATCTATTACTAAAACAGAACTCTCCACTTGAATACAACTTTATGAATATTAAGGGAGACAAAATCTCTACCTGAAAGGACTATTTAAAATAAGACAATATCCCCTTCTTACAATCCAAATAAGGAAAAGAACCACCAGTTGAAATAGTTACAGTTCAAGCCAATTAAAAATTAACATTTCCCAGTCCTTTTGGTGCTGGTATCTGTGGCTCCGAACATCAAAAGGGAAAAAGTATTCTCAACTACTCTAATGGTAATTCCCCAAACTTCCAATGAAGCAATGGCCAAGAATTCCTATAATTTTGATTTTTTTTTCCTTATTCCAGTACCTCTCATTGTTTACTGATGAAGTAATAACAATGATTTGAAGGGAAATTCTCATTACAGCAAGCCAGAGCTATTGTACTATTCACGACAGGAGAATCAAAACATGTTTTGTAATTATTTCCAGTTTGGAAGCATTTGAAAACAGAACTTCACTGCAGCTGCATATTGAAAGGCTATTATGTACTCACTTAATAGACAAGAGAAATAGTTTTTCACTTTCAGGTGTCAGAACTGTTTGTCCCTTTGGACTACTTGCTGCTGAAGATTTATAGGTAGCCAGTCAACAACACATCATCAGGATATTATATAACCACAAAAGACAGGAGAGGAGAGAAAGCAGAAGAGATGAGAGTGATTATCTTTGTCAAAAGCTGCAGTGAAATCAAGAAGAGTAAGCTGGAGGCATGCACCTCCAATTGATCAGGGAGCAGCTCATTAGGAACCTTGCTTCCTGCGGCTTCCAAGGGATGGAGAGGGCAAAAACCTGACGAGAAAGACTCGAGCAGAGAGATGGACAGCAGGCCTGTGCAGCACCCAGGGCTTTAGACATAAAGGAAAGGGAAAGAAATGTGAGAGAAAAAAAAAAAAAAAACACCCTAAGAAGTAGGTGGAAACTAGAGGAGTTTTATTAACATAGGACGCTACATCAGCATGGTTTTGGACAACATACAGGTAGGATCCGAAAGAAAAGGAAAGGCTTCAAAAATAAGCTGGAGATGATGAAGTCAAGGGACAGGTGAGACAGACACCTAGGGTAGGATTTGAGTGAAGAGCCTTATTCCGAGACACTGCTGATAGATGACAGAGGGAGAAGAAGGAACAAAGACAAATAGATTCAAAGATGACGCTGTGCATATGGGCTGGAAAAGAGGGAAGGCTGAAACTTTCTCATAAACTTCCTGTGGGGAGATCAGCTTTATGGCCCAGGGGGAGGGAAAAGTAAGGGAGACAATTTCTCTTTTATATGGACTATTATTCTGCCTTGAAATTATTCTGGAAAGGTTTC
This sequence comes from Rhynchotus rufescens, assembly GCA_032273925.1. Lineage (NCBI taxonomy): Eukaryota > Metazoa > Chordata > Aves > Tinamiformes > Tinamidae > Rhynchotus > Rhynchotus rufescens. The sequence goes on from JAVCKT010014852.1 coordinate 3,519, forward strand.
TCTTCATGTATTTTCTCCCTCCGATTAGAAGCAGTATCTTCTTGCCAATGTGAGTTGGGAAATAACCAAGCAAAGCTATAAACACATCGTAACAACCTTCATCATCCTGAGATTCTGTAACAGTGCAAATTAAGAAACCATAATTCCTGTGAAATACATAATTGCACTAATATTAAATTAATATTAATTTAAAAACCAAGAAGTAAGCATGGAACCCTGAATTTTAAAACACAATTGCCATTTACTTATAATAGAAAATCATTTGTTGCTTCATTTATTTCTGGAAAATGAGTCTTACTAACAACTCCATTAAAAATGCTACAACTGTGGCAGGAAACCTGAGGTAACCAAGAGTCATTACAAGACAGAATGAGCAAAACTATTGTCTCATCCAAACTTAGGACAATTATATCCAAAGTAAGCCAGTATTTAGGATGTACATCTTGAAAGGCCTTGCTTTCAGCATGCAAATACTGAGCACTTCAGCAAATTCAGATCTTCTCTGCCAGCCTGATTATGCCACATGCTAGGTCAGAAATTAGAGCTTAAGAACAATTGTTCTCTCTGAGAAGAGTCTGCAAAAATATCTCTCTGACTTCTGTCAGGAAGAATCAGTTTTTCCCTCATAGGCAGAAATTTTGTCAATGGTGAAATGGTAAAGGTTACAAAATTTATATTAAAAAAAAAAAAAAAAAACAAACACCACATAGCTACAGTCATAAAAATACTCCAGAGATCAGGAGATCTCTGACAAAACAAAAACCAAAACACTACAATAAAAATCAGAACCAATTTCATGTTTCATATTGTAGTGCAAAAAGTAGCTGCTATTATTTGCAGCAACAGTGCTTTCCTCTAAAGAGATTATCTCCAGTATTTTTTGTGACAGATAGTCTTCATCCTTGCCTTATATAGTCTTGTATTAAAAAATGCATGATGCTCTGAGTCACTACCCCTATTATTAAAATGGAAATATATAAATACATAAATAGAAAGAAGGATATGAAAAGACACCTGGGAACTCATTCAAATAACATTTCAATTATATATCAAAGATTCACACATAATTCTTACAGTGGCAGATGTATTGCAGGCAAAGTTTTGCAGGATTGGTTAAAACAGTGGGATCTGTGGCTTTCACAGAAACCATCCACCTCCGTATACCTGTCTAGCAGAACCAGAGCCATAAAATCTTCTCATTAGGCAGCCATTAGCACTCCAGTCTCTTTTAGTGGAAAAAAAGAAACAAAATTTGATGAGAGGAATATAAGTTGACTCTAATTTATAGAATGTTACTCCCATTTCGGACCAGATGAGAAACACAATCAGCTTATGGTGACATTCTGCCAAGCCAAGCCACATGAAAAGCCTCATTTTATTGCTGCTTCTGTGGAAACATTAATGAAAAAAGATTATAGGGCACTAGGCTTTTACTTATATATCCCTTTACCTGGTTTGGATGGATTTTTTTCTTTTCATTATGTGCCACAGTGGCCAACTGGAAATGGGTGAAATGGAGCACTGCAATGTTTCAGGGGACAAGGAAACCGAGAAACCAAGTCCTCTACAACCCGTGGACACTTTTTTCCATCACTTCCTCAGCGAGATCATCAAATGGATGCATTTCATTTGACAGAACAGTAGTGCTGGCAACAGGGAAATTCAGCAGTTGAAACAACTCTCAGAATATCTCGGAAATCTTCTAGAACAGAAAGTAGCACATACAAAATGTCATCCCACCAGCTCCTAGTGTGTATGGTGCTGCAAACTCAATACTTCTTTCTAGTTTAGCTGAAGGCGGACTGCAAGGAAAAGATGATAAGCAACAGTGACATGAAGGCTAACACCATGTCACAACAGAGGTACCTCACCACAGCGTGTCAGAATACAGCACTCGTCCTTGGGAAAAGAGAGTGGTCTAATTTTATATAAATATATCTCTGCATTTCAGGCATGTTCGCATATTGTTAAACACGCTGGTGAGCACACAAACAGATTAAATACAAGCTAACACTCCTGAATAAATATACCGCATCTGCGAGCACGCCATATGTTCTCTATCAAGCCCTCTAAAACAGCCCAAAGGGATGGGAATGTTACTGGAGACACAAGAAGTCCAATGCTTTCCTTCCAGAATTCCTTAGCAAACGCAAAGCACAAATGCGTTGCCCAACTAAACCACGATCCAAGTGATGTTTAAAACCCACTTTTCTTCCATTGGTATGATAGTTTTTCCAGATAGGTCGTGGGAAGCGCCTCTCATGGTGCACGTGGCACTCTTGGCTGCTTTGAGTGCCCATCATGGTGCACATGGTGCCCTTGGCTGCTCTGAGGGCCCATCATGGTGCATGTGGTGCCCTTGGCTGCTCTGAGGGCCCCTCTCACGCGCGGCCTCCTGCAGCCCTGGGCCTGCACGCGGCTCCTCCCGCTCGCAGCTCGCTCTGCATCAGGGCCCTGGCACAGCCATTCTGCTTCCAGGTCCCCTCCGGCTGCTGAATACTCTGTTGCCCAAATTCCTCAACTCCACAAAGTACTGAGATTAAATTTAAAGGGTAGTTAGCGGGCTTCGTGTTAAAAGTGTCACCATCGCTTGTGTTTATAGTTTAATCCATCAACTAAGGGTAGTATTTCTGCCTCCTCATTTAATAGCGAGCTTCTTGCTGAGGGAAAGAGATCACACCTAGAGCCATGGGTTTTGTAAGGGTACTCCAAAACATTATTAAAGAAAAAAAAGCCCAGCCACCTATAAATGCACGTGTTTCACTAATTCACTAAGGCTCACAAAGCTTTCAGAGATGGAAAATACAGGATTTTCTCTTCCTGCAACAGAGAAGTCATGATGCAGTTATCACAGGTTTTTCTTAAAGCTGGGAAACTGGAACACACATGATTAAGCCCATCATTATCCTCAAGAGCTCACTTTAAGTATGTGCTTAGGGGCTACTCTCAAATGGGGTGTTTTTTTCTGAACTGCAATCTGGGAGCTAAACTTACAAAGGATATTTAAGCTTTTAAGATGATTTTAGGTGACCGTGAAGATTTGTGAAAGAGTCTAATGGAAAGAGGTACCTTATTTTCCTTCATGTTTAGCAAAGTTTAGGCACCTGTCTCCTTATCAGATGCCATAATTCATTTTATCCTTTAGTTAAAATTTCCTCTGAATGCCAAAGTAAAACACTTTCAATTATTCAATTGCTGCCTCAAATGTGTTGCACATATCCAGTTTTTGAAACATGAAAATAATGCAAGCATTTTGTCCTGTATACATACATATTCATGTCTTAGCCATTTTGAAGTGCCAGGTATTCCTTAAGAGTTATGGGGAGGAGAGAAAATGTTTATATTCCTGGAGAAAAAAAAATCCCAAAGGGCTCATTTCGCTCTAAAGCAGCAATACGTGTGAAAACCTGAACCAACACACACACTTCCTTATTTTTACAAAACAGTAACAGACTCAGAGCTCATCTTGATGAAAAGTCTGCTACAAACTATCAGCTAAACACAAATCTCTCATTATCTTATGCATCCATGCTAAAGATTTTCCCACAACCTCTGGGAAACACACCTTCTTCCCCGACTCCTGAACAAATGAAACAGATTTGTACCAGCCAGCTGTAAAATGTTTATGCTTGGTTAGAATCTTGTCGTCCTTGAGAACACAGAAAACACAGGAATTGCCATATCTGATCAGCTCAATGATCCATCTCAGCCAGTATCTTGCCTCTAGCCCTCGCCAGTACCTGAAGGGAGCATAATGAAGCTGTTTTTAAAAGGGTGCTTGTTATCACTGTGCGCCCGACATGCCATTCCCAAGGAGGCAAACAGGTTCTTCATCTTCTTCAGATTACAGACGCAAGTAGTTACTGCTGTTACTTAAAATCTGCAGGATGTCATGGGTTAAAAAGGAGTCTTGGAGAAAAAAAAGAAGAAACCTGAAATTGTATTAATTAAATAGATGGCTGTCTATATTAAAAATACTGATTAAGGGAAAAGGAAACAAGAATAACTTTTGAAGCTGCTAAGCTCAGGGCTTTGGGGCAGATTCACACTCAGTGGAACTCTGTTGATTGGTGCAGTGAGGGATCTAGGCCATTTTATTTCATCTTTCCTTCTTTTTTCTTAAGTTTTTAAGTACACTGTCACCTCTGACTAGCAAGTCAGAAGTCTCAGTAAGATAAAACATCACGAAAATATTTTAGATGCACACACGAACATGCAGGGAGTAGTACATATCATGAGGGTGCAGCAAAGCTTTAAGAACTCTAGTAGAAAAATCCTCAAAATATTGCCTTTATGTTTCTTAACATCAATATTGCAATACAAGTAGAATATTAGGTAGGGACATATGCAGATTTTATGCATGGATTGGCTATGTAGAAGCAGTTGTTACTTTAAGATTTTTTTAAAAAAACATAGTAAAACATGCACATATTTAAAAGCATTTTTTTTCTCTGACACATGGCATTGATTTCAGCTTTCAGAATGGCAGAATTTGCCTACAGCATGCATTTCTAGAGATGTGTAAGAAAATATTAAATAATCCACAGATTGTTTAAATAATTCCAAGAGAGCCACAGAATCTTGCTAACTCTCCCCTGAGTCACCTTGGAGACTACAATATGCACATTAATCTAGGCTAAAGCAATACTAGAAGTCAAGACCCTGCCTCTTCTCCTGTCCCAGTCTCTGCAAAAAGGGAAAGAAAAACAAAATATTCAAAAAGCTCCATTCCTAGGTGTTCAAATGGCCTCTAGGCCCTGGACAGAAGATGAAATACATACACACAGCCTGGATCGCACCTCAGGACTCTCGTTCCACAAGGAGAAGGCATAAATATGGCTATACGCTTCTAAATTGATTATTATTTTAGCAATGGTAATGTGACATTGAGATCAAAATTGAGCCAATGGAGTAACACCTCTGTTTGAGCTTTAGGTAGAGCAGTCAAGCAAACCTAGTAGCTTTATTTAGTAGATTTGGTGGCAGGGTTCATATCCAACAGTAACTGCTTATTAGAGAAATGAAGTGGTTCTGCATCTTTAATTAATTTGCTTATTTTGGAATTAAAATATGAGTTGCCATTCACCTAGCAGGGCACTTTGCAGGCCCATGTATATGATTTAAGGTGATTTCCTGTCAATACAGGAAAGCCTGTTGTGATTCTTTGGGGAGTTATTGACATTTTAGAATTTTAGTGCAAATATCACCCTACTCCCTACATTTCAGACACCTTTATCCCAGAGGGACAACCTCTATCTGGAAAACAGAATGGCTGTAGAAGAGCCTTTTCCTTAGAAGGGTCTCTGAGGGTGCTACATTCCCCCAAACTGGCCCAGACCTAGCAATTTAAAGATTAAAAATGCACACAGCATCTTGAACAGAACCGAGCAGCAGATGGGAAGCCATTATGAATCATAAGGGCAGCTAACCATGGCGACTGCAGAAGGAGGCAAGCAACCATAACAACAACCCCATGTGTTTTCCCTATCTCAAGCCTTAAAAGCAAGCGGAATCAAGAAAACCAGACAAATACAGAACTGAAGGACTCAGGGATTATATTTCAAAGGCAGACTCTCAAATTTTGCAGGGAGCAGTTAGCATTCTGTTCATTATTTAAGCTGTGTTTTCAAATGGGCTTTCACAAACGCTGAGAACAGCGAATCAATAAAAGAAATAATAGAAAATCCAAAATAGTACAATAATAATAGAAAGAATAGTAAGCAATAATAGAAAATCCCAAACTCATAATTAAATATGTGGTAAATCTCAATTCAGCTGGCAGACGGCCAGAATGATCTTCTCATCTGGACTTTACAGACACTAAAATGAAGAAAAAGTCAGTTGTTTCTTGTGTCATGGCCTAGCATTGTCATAAAGCAAATAAAATCTGTCCGTATTTTCCATTTAATGGATCAATTCTACCTGAAGGCTTACAGCCAGCTGTGCCTAAGTTGCCTACAAAATATCTGAAAGCGAGTTAGACTCCTAAGTGAAGCATGAAGTTTTTCCATTTCTTTCATACCCTTGAAGATACAGTCTTGAAAGAAAAGGGGAAGCCCCATCTCTAATGAAGTCATTGGATTTCTTCTTAGTCATGACACCAATAGTTCCTAGCCCTCTTCTGTTCAGACTCTTAGAAAAGGCTTGATCTATTTTGAAGTCAAGACTAGTGATTGACATTTATTTTATTAAAACCCACTAAGGGTGATTTTACCATGACTTGCATTACAGCCTATGGAGTTAGTGAAAATGTATACTCCCTAAATTGGGAGTCTGATATTTAGGTTTTATTACATCTATCACTCTAAACTTAGTATAAAGGAGAAGGAAGACATTCACATACATTTGTTCTCAGAGACAACTGAAATCTCTTGTTCACACTTGTCTCCTCCATCCTGTCTGGAACAAGACAGACACTTATCTGCTGGGAGTTTTCCTCAATTTACAGTCCCCAGCTTGGATTATTTGTTCTGATTTAATATGATGTATTCTCTACCTAATAAACCATATAATTTAAGTAATTATTGGATTATTCAACTAAAATTGGAGTGATAATAGCATGTAGATTCCTCCACTGAACTCTATAACAGTTTCACAGAGCAATGTCATTTGTAGTAATCACTTTTTAGTGTAATAGCTCGGTAACCATAAATTATTAAAAACTACATTCAATGAATTGAACTGACATGAAGCACTCTGCAATGAAAGGGGAGGATATATATGTGTATATATATTATTTTTTTTTCCAAGAAAGGAAAGGCAAGAATACTATCTCATGCAGAAAGAGGGTCGTGGGTGTATAGTCACCAGTGGGACAAAGAGCTCCCATCTTTGCAAAAGATTAAATGAAAATCTCAAAGATTTCTGTAAAATTACCTTCTAAGTCAAAGCAATGTGCCTTTAAGGCAGTAAAGACAACTGGAGAAAGACCTGACCTAATAATAACTTCCCATACACATGATGGGTGTACAGATTAGTCTGGAGAAAGCACAGGCTTAAAGGCAACTACCAGGCACAGGCAGCAGCAGCATCCTCTTGCACAGGGCCATGTTACTGATATAAGACAAGCATGCTAAGGAATTACAGTACTCCAAAACCAAAACATAAACAGCATCAAAGAGCTTAATAAAAAAAAAGCAACTGAAAATAACTACTTTTGAGTAACACATTTCAAGTGTCTGAAAAGCAAAACTCATCCGGATATTGATCTTCCAGATTGATCTTCAGGCACTTGTATGAAATACATCCAGAAGTACGATATCCATCCAATATCTCTCCTTTCCCCGAGACAGGAACTAGAAACTAGACAAAGGGAAAAAGCACTGAGGCAAACAGCCCAGCTCCTGGCCTGGACAGTGATCTGTCTGTGCTTGACTCAAGGCTTTCAAAATGAAAGTTGTAAGGCTGGGGCACAGAGCAAAATCACACATTTTTAGGCCAGAAGAGACCACCAGTCTGATCTGACAGTGCACATAATACAGGCGGACTATTATGCACACTACTGTAAGTTTTGCCTTTCCTTCATACAGCAAGACAAGAAATAACCTCTCCAGAGTGCCAATGGATGCCGGGCTATTAAGAACAAAAATCAGCTTTTCCTACTACATGGCATTTACTACTCATTCATGGCCATTATAGGAATAAAAATCTGTGCATTAACTTGACAGAAGTCCAACATTTGTGCATTTTCTTGGTGCACCAACATTTAGAAACACTATTACAGGCTTTACAGCCTATAGATGTTTTTGAGGCATCCTTCTGTGGCTGGCAGTTTTAGCACAGTAAAAACAAACAAACAAACAAATGCATAGATCCATCTGTCCTATCACCAGCCCTCCTCTTCTGTTTGGCATTAGAATTATTTAATGAATTTGGAAACTCCAAGTGAAAATACTGTACTGGAAAAGTATGGCATAATTGAAAAAGTAATGACAGAATAAATGCCTCTAGCAAGATAAGTATTAACAGGCATAAAAGAAGAAAGGAAATACATTCATTTTAAGTGCTATCCAATAGAAGCCAATGGTCAATTCCACTATATTAAAGCTAAATTTTACTCCTTATAACTTTGTGAACACATCTTTTCTACAGATCACCTTCCCTGGAAACAAAAATAAAAAACAGAAGGAAGGAAAAGATTTCGTTATCTCACCCTCTATTTGCTATCTGTTTGCTAAGTGCCCACAAACAATGACATATGAAAAGTTCAATTTACTTCAGGTAAGTGGAAAGGGAGAATTTAGAGAGTCTTGATTGTTACAACTCATCTGTCTTTTGCTGTGTTTCTGACAGGAGGAAACATTCATTGCTTTTGAATGGTGTGGAATGCAAATCACCTATAATTTATAGTTTAGCACTTAACTGCTTTCTTAAAGCATCTTTAAACTTCCTTTAGCAGAAAGAAATGCCACTGTTAGAACTAGACATCATAAAGATGACGCTGCTTTAAAGGAATTACTTAGGGTTGAGTCTGAGAAACTGTGACTCCCAATGGTTCCCTTCCAAAACAATAAAACCAGTAGTTTCTTAATGGGGTGTAAGTGGTGATACTGTGCCAAAACAA
>JAVCKT010014853.1:0-16310 GCA_032273925.1 Rhynchotus rufescens
TTTGGCATGACTTTGAACTCTTGGATATCTTGGTGTTTATTTCAGGATAGTCTGAAGTAATCTTACGGGTTGTCTCCTTGTCCCAGCTTTGAAATCACTTACTAAAAAAAGTTTCTGGGCAAATACTGCCTTGAGGTATTTTAAGTATCCATGACTCTTGTACAGTATTTGTTAATTAGCTCTTACTTGACCTGGTGCATGAATCCTCTGTCTCCTGAAAAATAATGCAATTCTGTACATATTCTTATAATTGGAATGAAGAAGTTGACCTTCTGCCAACTTAGCTATGCATGCACTTAAGTGATCAGGGTCTCCTGCTAATGTTAGGTCAGCAGGGTCTGCCTAGCTAAATTCCTAGGGAAAGCAGTCTGATTTACTTTCAGATGTTGATTGGATTTTGTTTATTATTGAAGGAATATTAACAAGCCTTAATTTCATGTGTGTCTGTCTTTTTAATTGAAAAAGCATAGAGGCACTCTTATGAAATAATGATGTACAAGGTGAGTAACTTGGAAATACTAGCAGTTGTAGGAAGATGACATTTGTGGTATAACCATGGTTAAGTTGGATAAAGGAGCAAAACATATTGCATCAATCTCTAATGTTACCTAGAGGCCAAAGACCTTGTTCTTGCTTTGAGAGTTTCTGCTGTTTTTCAGGAGTGTTACTGATTCAATTCATCTTACTTGCAAATACTTTGAAAACTTAGGAGTCGCTTTCTGAAGAGATGCAAACAAACTTCACAGTCTCCAAGTGTTGGTGATCCATAGCCTATGTTGCAAATGTAGCTGTTGGAAGCAAGTTTTGTGTTGCATTTGGAAGTTCTTTTTATTGTCATCTCTTAGATATAGTAGTCTATTGATTATATAAGTTAGTACATTGGTAAGTGGGTGTCCATCTTTTAGTGAAAAATTCTGGTTTCTGGTGGTACGGACAGCCAACAGTAGTGTGAACTTTGTTATCAAATAGGAAGCAGATGCTAAAAGATGCAGGCGACTTTCAAGAGCGACGTGGTACCTAGTGTCCCACGTGGAATCAGGGAAGGCCCTACTGGCCGTGCTCTAGAGCTGCTGAGTTGATGCTTCTGGTGTTGAGGGGAAGAAATGGGGAGACTGGGTTGCAAAGGGGCTTCAAATCTTGAGAAGGAGCAAACATAAAATAGCTTTGGGGAGGGAAGCAGGGAGAGAAAGAGAACAGGACCTCCATGCTGAGGTTTCAAGGTAGAACATGAACTGCAGCTAAAACACTGCATTGGCGCAGGCGGCGCGTTGCTCTTCCAAAGGTTTTGTGGGTGCTGAGTTTCCCAGCATTTTGCTGCAATAATGGGAACTCAACCCAGTAGCTGTTCACATGGTGGGTGTATTACTGAATGACCTCTAATTCCACCCAGTAATATCTAGCGGTTTGATGTAAAGCCTTTCCAGTTATGATACTGAGCAGTTGTTTGTTTTTGCTTCCAAAATATTTAATAAGAGAGCTTGGAGTCTTTTGTTAAGAATGTTATTCTGGACATGGTCATTCTTTTGTAAGTGATATTCCAGAATAGAAGGCAACTTACCCATCTTTTGACTATTTACATCAGAAAAGACCAATGTGATGCCAACATTGCTTTTCAAGTATCTTTATGTAGCAGATGTTGTGACGAGTCTTTTTCTGGTTTTATTAAACTTGAACCTTTATCAGGTGTGCCTACTTGTTAATGAGGAGGAGAAATCTCCTTAGAATTGTTTTATTCTCTAGGTTTGGTTTTCTGCTGTAATAGTCTTGAAACGACTGAAGACAAGGATGGTTGAAGAAAATGAGTATCTATTGTAGGTGCAGTTTATAGGTGCTATAATAGTAACTACGAGGGTAGTTGAGAGAGAGATTTCCTAGTGGAACAATTTGCTGCTAAAAGCTTGTTCCATCTCTTTGCTTTATGCAGCAATGACCTTGTACCAGCATATCGGCATTTAAGAACATAATGATCCGGAAGCAGAAGCAAACTTAAAATATCACATTTAAGCATTTTTCTGGGGGACACCAACTGATGGGGAAGTGGAGAAATATTTTTACGTACTTAGATGAAATGGGATGAAAAGAACTCATGAGGTAGCACGATGATAAAATTCTATGCAACAGGAGATTAAAGTAGTCAATGAGATGCTTCTTTTAGGAGATGACCCAATCTGTATGGGCAGAATGGACTCTGAATTCTGTGAGGTGGGCTTGGGAGATTTGCACATGTTGTTAAAGCATCTCCTGAATGCTTTAAATAGTTTTCTTGTTATTTCTTTTCCTGGTAAGAGAATTACAGTTCGTTATAGCATGCAGAAGATGCCTGAGAAGGCAGATAGGCTTTCAGATTTTCCTTTTAGTATGTAAATATTTTAACAGTTTTCTTGAGTGTTTTCTTTGGAAATGGAACTTAAATTACTAAGGCTGGGCTTGATGAGCCTTAAAACCTTCACGAATGTTGCAGCCTTGCATGAAAATCCAGGTCAGGAGGGAACTCGGGCAAATTATCTAGTCCAATTTTCTACTGAGTAAATTCAGGCTTGGTATCTTAAAGTGTCTCTAAAATGTAAACTTCTTTGTGACCTACTTTGGGAGAGGAGGAAGACGGGGGGGGAAGAAGCTGTAGTTTTGTCCAACTTCAATTTCCTAGAAGTTTTGTCCAGTATTTTGGTTTTTTTCTATGACCGGAAATTTTTCTCCAGTCCTGCTCTTCCCTGACGCCTGCTTTTTTGTAAGTCTGCAAGAAACAGAGAACAAACAACAACAAAACAAAACAGAAGAACCCCACAGGCTTTAAGAAGCTTGTTGGGTGTTTTTGTAAGCTTTTCTTCCTTCCCAAGTGTAAACAAATACATATATAAAAATTTACATTTCAAGAGAGACTAAATCCCCATTAGGTTCCAACTAAGTGGCTTTCTAGCCTAGGTAAGGAGTGCTTTTCCATAAGGTGCCTGGGGCTCAGGCTGAGCTGTAGCTGGCCACTGAAGGATGGGTTGTGAAGGTAGCTGTCTGACTGTTCTTCTGATTTTTTTAAAGAGGAACTTAATCTCCTGTGAGTGGCTGGAAGAAGGAGAGATTGCCCAGGAATTGCACTGTGGTGTCCGCCACAGCGATCAGGTCTATCCATGCTGGTTGCTTCAGACAGCTCCATGGTTGTCACCCGAGGGAGCTATGAAAGGTGACAGAAAGAGTAAATGATTGTGAAGTCTTAATGCTCTGTTTGTGATTATAACCCCATGGATCTCTCAAGTCAGCTGAAACTGAGACAATCCCCATTCAGCAGAGCATCTTCCAGAAGCTTTGGCCTGTTTTTCCTAGTACTTCCTAATACTTGCTGGCTTTTGATCAGGCCTGGTGGTGCTCACATCATGTGAGGCTTCTTGTTAGGTTAATCAGCTTGTCTATTGCGGAGCTCATCATGATTTTTGCAGTTGGGAGCTGCTTTGCTGATGCTGTGGAAATGACTGAGCCAACTGGCCACGTTCCTACTCTAGAAGTCCTTGACTCCTGCTGTTGCTAGCAGTCTTCGCTGTGGCTTCTGTCCCTGCTTCAAACCGGGTTCATTTTAAGGTGGCACATTGATGAGTTGGATGATCTCATTGAACAAGAAAGATGGACCCTTCCAAATGGAATAGGTTCCAATTTCCCTAGTTCTGGTGGCCAACAGGCAGGGGACCAGCAGTGGCTAACCTGGGGAAAAAATAGAATTGCAGCTAAGACAGCTCCTCCTAGCATTCTCAGCCTTCTGTGATTATGTAATGCTGTTTTTTGATATTAACTGCCAAGACAGGCTTTATTTAGCTCCTTCACACCTGTATAAGTGCACAGTGTCAGATGAAAACACCAGAGAAACCATAATGTGGCTATCTGAGTTTTGCAGTTAACTGCTGCTTGAGAGATGCTGTTGGTAACCTGGTGTCCTCTGACTTCTCCTTGGAGAAAATCATATAAATGAGCTCACTTGCTTATTGTTTTATTGCTGAAGATGAATTAAAAACATCAAACTTGTCATTTTTGAGGATCCTAAAAACAGTTCAAATTCTTCAAGGTCCAATTCTTCAACTCGCAACTTTCTACTTGATGCACTAGTCATGTGTGAAAGTAGTTGCCATCTTTGTTTTAAGCAAATTGTTTGCACAACTGGCTTCCTAATTCCAGTGAATAAGCCAAGAGATGTTTTACAAATTAAGAATACTTTTCTGTAGCTGTTATAATATGTAGTTTTGTAGCTGACCTGTTAGACACAAATAGGGCATTTTCACAATTTACTCTTCCAGTTTTGTATTGGTGAGTTCTAAGTAGCGTATTCTGCAAGTCATTAACTGTTCCGCACACGATATGCATTCTGCAAGTCACAGTTCAGCAGATGAGTTCCTTCTAATACCTTAAATAATTCTCCAAATTCACTGATATTCAATGTGTAATTTGAATGTGTAAGTGCCTTTTATGAATGAAGATGTGATTTTACGTGCACCTCTGACTGGTAACCACTCTTAAGGCATTTGGATCTGAATTAAACCCGAGTATTCTGATTTCGTAACTTAAAACTTGACAAGCTAATAGGAATGCCAACTATTTTAGTGCATTTTTTTTTCTTTTGATGTTTCAAGTTAGGAAGGAAGATGTATCAGTGCTTGCCTCTTCAGGCTGGGCATACAACCTGTTTGCAAGGAATCTGGGATATGCTGATACTTGTCCAGTTCTCTTGCCGCTTCATGTGACAAGCTGATCGTCCAGTACTAAATAAGCCTCAGAAATTCCCTGTCCCTAACACGGACGCTTTACAGGACTGCATGGATGAACCCAGCCAGCTCCAACACACTGCAGTGCAGCCTGGTTTTATTCACCTCCTACGGTGGTTTACAGGCATCTGTTGTGGTTTGTGCTGCGTTGAGGAGGGAGTGCACTGGCCCTCTTGACCGATTTGGAGCCTGGGTGGTAATGTGATTGCTAGTAGCACGTTTTACAGGATCTGCTATTAAAACTGCTTAATATAGGAAGCATATTAATAAAACTGCATAGGCTATTAAATTTTAATGGGGATGAGCTGTGCAGCTTTGTCAAGCGTGTGATTGTAGAAGACATGGGAAGTATCATGCTGCATATACTGTTTAGGAGTAGATAGGCTTTTTTAAGGGCACTATTTGTCTTCTGGTATTGCCTGAGGAACTAGTTATTTAATGTGTAAATACCAAACTTCTGACTATCTAGGTGTATTATTGCAAAGGGGGAGCTTTTCCTGTATCATGCAGGAAGGGAATCGCAGTGGGAACAAGCACATATGACTGAACCTTTCTATAAAACTCACTTGATAGTGAAGCAGGGTAAAGCATCTGATGAACAACTTCCTCATAGGGCTTTGCTGTCAGTATTTGGCTTTGCAAACTCCAAAAGCAAATCCTTTCTGTTAGACCTAAAAGCCATAATGAACACTGAAGCAGTGTAATGGAAAACCCTTCCCTGATGCGAAGGGAAAGAAAAATGTGGCTATTCGTATTTCTTTTGTTAGGTGGGCAGGGCTTGAAATTTCAGGGAAAAGTTTTGATGAATCCTGTTCTCTCAGCTCAGAGTCCGATGTGTTGTCTGTAAGCTTGGATGTTTTATGACTGATGCTAATTTGAAATGCAACCTTTCAAGCATTTGCTTTCTAAGCCTATGGTGAGTGCCTTGTATCAGGATGTTCAGGACTTCACGTTGTAAAGCGTATTCTACAGGGAGGCCATAAGAGATTATAAGTTGAAAGTTGAGTATGTTGTTTGTCTAGGAAATAATTGGGACCGCTAAAAGTTGCTCTGTGTAGTTTAATGAATTATTGGTTTTTGAGAGTAGAGGCAGAAAAATACTCAAGTTTCTAGACTTGACTTTTACAAGTAATTGGCCTTCATTCCTGCCTGGGATATAAATGTCAGTTAAATGGAAAGATGCCCAAGTAAGCTCATCCACATACAACAAATTGTATCACTCGTTTTCTGCTTAGTGTTGGTGACAGGTTTTAAGTTGAAAATGAATTGGTTAGGTTTGTTGGTTAGGGTTTTTAAGAGAACTCACAATGCTTAATGGTGTTGCTTTTAATATATACATCAGGTTAGGCTGGTGTAAGGCAAAACTCACCGGTTATGGAAGCAGAGAAGACAGATGTACTATCTCCTATTCACAAAATTAGGATAATTTCTGAAGCTAGGAATAGCATTAACTTCAAGGTGACCAGAGAGACCTGTAAATCTGACTGATTGCTTTATGCTAGCGATAACTAAAGAGCTTTGCTCTGACAGCTTCTCAAGCACTCAATTTATTCTCGCTAGATTTCCGGCTTTCAGCTGCTCTTCAAATTTACTACTTTAAGGAGTTTTACTTTGGAAACCTTTGAATTATTTTCAGTTGACACTTAGGAATTTTGTAACTTTATTTAAGCATTATCTCTGATAGAAATAGTAAGAATTCGATGTTTCTACCTTGAAAGAAAAACGTTGAAAGAGTAACTTCCACAGAAATTAAGGAAGAATAAGTGGGCTCATCAAAATAAGCAGTATTATTGCTAAAATTTTGTGTGAAAACGGAGTCAGCAAGAATGAGCCTACTAGATAATGTTTTAGAGTGCAAATGTTGGCACCGAGGTAGAGCTTCAAATTAGTGTCTGACTTGAGAGCCTTTGGCATGCTGTTGGTGCAGAAGACCAAGATTTGGGTGTGTTTTCCTTGACCCGACAAGGAATGTGTTGGTGCAACTTGATCTGTTCATGGATGCTTGACCTTGCTGCAAGAAGCTGAAAGCTTGTGGTTGCATCAGGAAATTTAGGTAGTTATGTGACATTTTTTTCTGCATGTGCTTTATTTACTGAATCCATGTAGAACAAAATATGGTCCAAACTATCCTCATAATAGGAAACTGTTATGTAAATTATCTGAGAATAAAAGATCTCAAACTGTGTAGTTTTCAATAAAAGTCTAGAAACACATGCCAAAGTTTATGCTGAAAAATTTCAAGATGATGGTCAGTCTGTGACCCTTGGTCCTTCCTTGTGGTAAAACTGGTAAATTAAACAAGTATGGATGAAATGCCTATAGGACCTCTCCTTAGCTTTTCCTCAAGACAGATTAATGTCGGCTTTACATAGAATTGCAAAATTTCTAAATAAAAAGTGAAACTGGGGAAATTATTTAAGTATAATTGTAGTGAGGAGTCCCTGGCAATGGCAGGAATTCTGGTATCTGAGCAGTCTTGAGTACTGCAAGATGAATAAAAAACCTCAAAAGCATTTATTGTAAAGCATGCTAACCAGTGCTTTATGTGTGTTGTCACCAAGTGTACCATTAAAAATAATATAGAATGACACCACTCCCTATTGCTATTTGAAAGGGCATAACTTTTCCCACATTATTTCATTTTTCCACAGCAAGTGCAGTGCCCAGCAAGCAGTAGTTTTATATCAAGTGTTATTTAAGTATTGGAATTCTCCTATGTTCAGTTATTCCTTGTGTATTTTTAATGGTTCTGATGTGCTTGATTTCTGAGAGGTGAAGCTGTTGAACGTGGCTGAGAAGTGTTTTGCAAGAGCCATTTGATTTGCAGCCTGTTTGCAGCATGTGAAGTTTTTGACACAAATCTCGATTGATTCTTCCATGTTCAATAATGTGTTCATTACAATGGTATTTCCTGAGCAGCTGGGCTTGCTTAGCTGGGGAGCTCAAACAGCAGAAGCTTGGAAGTGCATTTTCCAATCTCTTTTCTAGCAAACACACACAGGAAAAATAAAGTTGTTAAATTTCCTTATCTTGATAATGAAATGGTGTGGAAACCATCCTAGTCCTGGCGAGAGGCAAGGCTAGAGGAAGTGGAGGGCAGGAGGACCCATCGCTATGGTTTGGTCATGTGTAGTAAAAATGAGCTTCACAATATATCTTATTCCTCCCAAACTTGTCTATCTTTATAGAAAGAGTTGCATTTCCTGATTATCTTTGGATTAATAAGTGCCTCTATTTCTGGACTTTCTTTTAAGCGAGTAAAGATTTGGGCTTTCTTGAAATGATTTGGTAGACCTGAAGATACTAACTAAACTCTCCATCTTAATGCTTTTTATTAGCAATGTATTGTATGAAAAAAAAAAAAGTATGCACTGTGGTGTACGTTAACAGGGGAGTGTGTGTACGTGCACTGCATTGAGGAATGTATTATTGAGAAATAGAGTTCTTTGGACTTCAGTTGTAGTAGTAGTAGTATCTTTGTGTGTGATGAAGTAAACAACAGTATTTTCAAGCTGGTGTAAATTTGTTTATCAGCATTTGTAGGGCAGTGGGCTTTTTGTGTGTGCTGCTGTGTCTTTCTTCTTCCTTTTCTTTTTTCTTTTTTTCTTTTCCTTCCCCATGAGTGCTGATTTACCTCTTTTAAATCCACCACCTTTCTAGTTTCAGGTTTGCAAGTCTGAAAGGATAGACTTGATACTTGAGCTTCCTGTGATGCTGCCTTATATCTCCACGCCCTCAACCAGTGTGAGAGGGAAAACTGTGCACACTGTTGCAGTATCGAAGTGTGTCCTTGTTTTACGTCTGTGGAATTGATTCTGTAGTCTCTTTGTACTTACAGGAAAAATGCATTTTGGATTGTTTTTTGTGGTGAGGTACCAAATGCAGTCAGGTGTCTTGGAGGTGATCGCAGTGCGAGCTTCAACATATATCTGCTCATAATGTTATTTGTTTTTCTGCACTGGTTTTGCTGTGCCATTATGAACTTGTGATAGAGGAGTGCAGGGAGATGTGTGCTAAAGTGAGGCACACCAAGGGAAGTCCAAGTGCCTTATGTAAAGCAAATGGCAGAAAGCAAGTAACATACACGGAGTTTCTTGGAAGAACATGAGCTCATTTATTTCTTTGTCTTCTCCTTCTCCTTTTTCTTGAAGCCATGGTAATAGCTCTGTTCTCTTTAGTAGCTCTGCCTGGAGTACACAGTGTGATCCATGGCGAGATGCAGAAGTGCCAGGAGTTCCCGTTATTCACATGAATATTTGTACTACAGTATGTAATTCATTCAAGCCAAAAAAGAGTAGTGATGGACAAGAGGAAGACTAGCTCAAAATAACCTGTGAAGGAGAGAACGAGACCGGAACTGTAGAAGTGGCAGAGCTGTAAAAATAGAGGTAGGTGTTTGGGTGTAGGTACTGGACAAAGGCTTCAGTAAGTCCCATTTAAGGACAGCTTGGAGTGTGGAATTTTGTGTAGGTTACTGTTGTGTTTTACATATTTCAGTGATCCTTGGCGGGTTTAGTCCGTAGTTTTTAGCATGTACCTTGTTATAGATATTTACTGAAGCCTTCTGGGCTGGTTTGCTTTTACCATGTGTGGAAAACAGTGCTATGCCAATTTATTTCACATTATTGTCTCTACTAATGTACTACATTGCTTAAAATAAACTATAAACCGTTTGGGCAGATATTAATTACAAGCTTCTACTACCTTCATGATTTATCTCTGGTTAAAAAATGGCATTAAGCAGACTTTTAATACAACTCTGCTGTGTAATGCATAGAGGGCTTATTAAATATAGTAACTGGGGGGTTGGAGGTCTAAGCCACTTCCATTCATCTGCTCCTGCTCTGTCAGAGGGCGTGCTTGCATACAAGCACGTACAGGTGCAGCTGATGCATATGAAAATTACTGCCCTGGCATAGGCTAAATTGGGATCAAAACCAGCGGTCTTTTGAAATGCTGAGAGGAGCTACGAGCCTCTCTCCTTCCTGTAGCTCTTCAGCTTGGAGTAGGGAAAAGTTGCTCCCAGAACAAGTACCTCCAGAGCAAGCACTACAGCTAGGAGTTACTTATAAGCTATCAGTGGAAAAGACCAGACTATTCCCCCCCCACGCACAGTATTTTCATGTCCTTCACTTTCTAGATCTTCTTGTTTATAGTGTATAAATCTGAGGTCAAATATAGGTTGCAAAAACACATTTTTGGGAGGCAGGTTTTGCGTACCTATGTTTAAGAATTTGACCCGATCACTAGCACTGCATTTGTATGACAGCCAGTTCAGTTAATAGATAGATGGCTGCTCCAGTAAGAGATGTTATAGCAACATATCCCTCTCACTTGAGACTTTAAGGTTCATACTTTTTAGTGTGGCACATTTTCATAAAAATCGTAAGCCTCTGAATTTATGATACTTGGGAGCTTTTGTAGCCTTCATGTAGATAGTAACATCACTTTATTCAACTGAGTCATTGGTGAAAAATTCACACATTTCTATTTTTGCTTACTAAAAATGTAGTGAAAATGATTTTTTCGAGTTTTGGCTTTTTTCATTGCAGTGCAGCCACATGTGTGAATGATTTGAGGTGGGAGGAAAAAGCAGTCTACCTGAAAATGAGCACCACTTGTTAGCAGCTGTCTGAACGTATTCTTTCATGGTGCAGTACTGAAACACCGTTTGTGAGAGGCAGGAGGTGCAGTGCTGAGTTAAAGGGATTGCCAGAGTGTTGATGCTCATCCAGAGGACTGGAATAGGCTGTCCAGGGAGGCTGTGGAGTCTCCTTCTCCGGAGGCCTTCAAAACTCGCCTGGATGCCGCCCTGTGCCACATGCGCTAGATGTGCCTGCTTGAGTGGGAAGGTTGGACGAGATGATCTCTAGAGGTCCCTTCCAGCCTTGAATATTCTGTGTTTCATGCTGTCTGTCAGGATATTAGCTGTATATAAGGAGGGGCATTAAAGGAAAGGAATGAAAATCTGAGTTGCAAAGCTCTTGATTTCTAGGAAAATGCATAATGCGCAATGAAATAAAGGATATTTTTGAAGCTTATAGCATTATAGTATTCTGTTTTTGGAAATGAGAAGAGTAATGCACAAAGCTCATGTTTCTGTTGGCAGACATAGACACAAGTTAAGCTGTGGTATTTGTACTTCTAAAGTTATCCCTAAGAGATGCTATATGCCAACAGCTGGGATAAAAGGAATTGGATTGAAGTGGCAGCCAAGTTTGGGGCTCATCTACGCTGGCTCCAAGGGAATTGGCTGCAAGGAGCTGCTCCTTCCCCATAGGAGCAGATTGAGCTGCAGGTACCTGGGCACTAGCTCTGTAGCAGTGGCAGCTCTAGCATTTAGGGTTTGCCTGGGGTGGGCTGCTGCTTTGATTTGCTCCTGCACAGGTCGTCCGTGTGTCACCAGCAGCTTTCTACAGGATTTAGCAAACAATCTGTTTCCTGTTTCTCCCTCTTGTGCAGGAGCATGTTCTGGCAGAACTAGCAGTGTGCAAATAGCTTGAGTGCAGGCTGCTCCATACCAAGGGCTGCAGGAGGGGTCTAGTGCCTCACAGGGTACCATGTCCTCGCAACATCGCGGCCTCAGGTGTTAACAGGCTTAAATATGACTCTTCTGCTTCATTTTATTTGGTCCACTCTGCTGCTGTGGCTGTCTTACAGTAGCAGAAGGTGGCAACTTCTGTCATAAGAATGGTGCTTTTCTGAAAACCCCCTTTAGTTGCCTTGGGAAGAGGGTCTTCTCAATGCCTGTTTAGTGAGAAGATGACCTGGAGCTCTCCTTTAAAGTCAGTGGAGATCTAGCTGCAGGCAGGGATTTTTGCTCCAGACTGAGAAGTAGATGTTAAACCAAATATATGAATTGTAGTGACTCAAGCAGCCTGACTGAAATTGAGAGGATAGCGTTGATTGACTCATGTCAATCATTTTTTCATTAATCACCATTAATGAATGGATACAAGTCAAGCTTCATTCATTGTACTCATGTTAGAGCAGGATATTCTACTAAATGAATCTTCTAGACTATCAAATGCATAAGTAGGTATAGTTTTAAGAGAAAATGCTAAAATATACATTTAATCATAAGTACTGTAAACTCTTGCACTATATGGTGTGACAACCTTGTAATTGGACCTGTAAAGTTTGATAGTACTCTGAGTTTTCATGAGGAGCCACTGCTGCAGTTAGCAGAATTTCGGTTTGGATGCCAAGACCTTTGCTGAAAACCAGCTGCAGCTTCCCAAGCTGCGTGATCCCTGCGTGCACGGGAGCTTCTGCCATTTTGCCACGTGTTGAGACCTTATTTTTCTTCAAGTATTTTTTCCTTAACAAGGTAAAGCACAAGTTAAGTATCCTGTGACCTGCCTCAGAATGTGTGCCATGGGTGGAGGCCAATTTATGGAGAATTTCTCAGCATTGGCTTTTTTCCACGCCCCCCCGCCAATCCCTTAGACATAAAATATGCCCCTCCTCCTCTGGCGTGAGAAACACTAATGGGTGAGTTGTATTTTTTCCAGCATATCCTATCACCCTTTTCCTCTTCCCCTCTCAGCAGCCAGTGTTCTAAGGACAGGAATGTAATCTTGCTGTGCCAACAATAAGATAGTTATGGATAGCAAATGTCTTCTTGCTAGTAGCTCCTCTCCTTTGTATTGTTGGGAGATGTTGCTCTTCATCCTCGTGAAGAATTGCCTACAGTGAATTGGAGCCTGTTTTAATGGACAAGTGCATAGTGGCAGAAGAGCACAGATGAGTGCCTTAATGTAAACACTGTGGCTTGAGAGAGCCCTGAGTTTGGTCTGTGCATTGCTAGTAGCCTCCAGCACAATGTTGTTCTCATCCAGATGCCTTCTCATATGTCTTCACTATACACTGATCTGTAATGACAAACAGCGGACAGAAAACACTCTGTATCTGGACGAGAAAAGTGAAATCAAATCTGAATTATTGCAAGCATTGTTCAGGTGACCTCATTTTTTCTTCCACAAAAAGGGTGTTGAAAGAAACAACAGCTTGAAATTATACTGTGCATCTAGGCTTGTAACCTGCAGTTTGCAAACACCTAAAATTAGGTCTAGGTTTATTTAAAAGGAAAAAAAAAGAGCAGTGAAGATTTAGATGAGTGGAAAATGTCCAATAAAAAGCATAGCACAGGCATATGCTGCATTGCAGGAGTTGTGTACCCTTTCAGCTTTAAAAAGAGTGTACTAACCAATTACATGTGTTACAGAACTGAAATTTTAATTAGGTGCTACACGTGTGTGTGTATATAATGTTTATACAAATGTCTTCTTTCCTTCCAGCTTTTGTGTTTGATTAGTGATGGTGGAGAACCTGCTAGTGGGCTTAGCAATCTATTTTTTCTGTTTTTGGAAAAATTGCTTGAGAAAAGTCAGTGCAAAACCTGTTTCATGTCATGTTTAATGATATACTTGTGGGGGTTTTTTTTTGTTTGTTTTGTAAAACTGACATGGGTAACATGAGTTGCTCACCAGTCAGCTTGCCTGGCAGCAGTCTGACAGGAATGACCCTTCTGCAGCCCGCTTGGTGCCCTGCTGCTGCCACTCCTGTTCAGCAGTCACCGCTCTCGCTAGTGACTCCAGTCGGCCGTCATATGAAACTGGAATTAAGAATATCCTTCAGAATGGGCGAAGTGTTTACACTGGCCCTAAGTGCTCCATTCATAAGCTTCTACTTGTGAACTTGGTGTTTACCTGGGATTTAGGTGCTTTCTCTTGTGGATTTTTTTCGTTTTGCTGGTGACCAAGTGTCCTACTACAGATACAGCTGCTCCTGCTGCATTCTAGTTGGAAAGAATGGCAATATGGTAAGACACAAATTTGCACAGACATTATATTTGAAGCAAATTTTTAAAATTGTATTTGAGACACAAGTCTTAAATATCAAGTATGGATTAAAACAAGTTATTGGTTTATATTGCTGTAAATTGTGAGGGTCTAAATTGCAGTAGCACGTTTCTGTTGTGTGGAGCATGCTCTATGTATTGCATTGGAGTCATCAGCTTGGGTTTTTTATAGATTGTTGCCACCGTTGCAAAATTAGCCAGCTTCCTATGTGAACCATCAAAAGACCATATCCTCTGTATTTAAATAGGTAGTGTGAGGTCTTGTCAAGCATTTGCCAATATCCTTGACCCTGGCAGTGGGAGGGAAAGGGACAAATAGGACCACCTCGTGGTAAGTGGACTGGGAGCTCGCAGGTGCTGCCGTTGTGGCCGCGGGTACCTGGGCAGAGGTGATTTGGCTGCTCGTCGCCTGCAGGAACAGAAGGGCGAGCGGGGCCGGCTGCTGCGGGCCCTGCGGACGCAGGAGGAGGCTGCAGCCAGGCCGGCTGTTGAGGTTGGCCCAGCCGCTCCTGGCACGTGGGTCACGGCGCCCAAGGGACTTGCCCTGCTCTGGGACCCGCTCTGGGCTTGTCACGTGGCGGGAGCAGTCGCGGGACAGGAGGCAGCGCGGCTTGGACCTCAGCTCGCCCTGCAGCGCGCCCTGCAGCCACCGTCGCGCTGTGGCACGAATGCTGCGCGTGGGCTGGGGTGGAATGCCTTCAGTGCACGTTTGCCATAGCCCTTTGGGCTTGTGGCACGGCACATGCCGGCCCTGGGCCTCCACGGTAGCCTTAGAGCTCGCAAAAGCCTCACATGTGAAACCCCTGTTGTGCTGCTGGGGGCTGTTGTGGGAATGACAAGCCTCTCCAAGAGGGTGGTAATGCCTGTGTTTTACGCAGAAGCGGCAGGATATGCGGATGACAGTCTCCTGAATGCCACCGAAGTTGGTTGGGCTAAAAGAAGCCTTTGGTTGCTGCCCAGTGAATAATTCATGGCGAGCAGCCAGCTCGTGTAGCGGAGCAATCGCTTGGAATATGATTTCCTCTGCGTGGAGGACTGCTAGAGTACCCTGAGCCGATGACTAATACAAATATTGCCACAATCAATGAGAGGATAGTTTGCCAACCAAAGCACGGCCTCTCCGAGAAGCAGGGGAGGTGCTAAAACGCAAGGAAAAAAAAAAATCCCAACCTGCTGGCAAACGTAGCCCTGCAAGTAAATGTTTATGCAGGCAGGAGCCATTCCCGTGTCCCGTGCAGGGCTGGGCCGCACCACGCACGGGAGCGGGGAGCGCAGGAATGTGCCTGTCCGTGTGCGCCGGGAAGCGCTGCTGGCGGAGCCTCCTGCTTCCCGGGCTCGGGAAAAATGGATTGTTCCACTCCAGGCCAGGAGCTGCCTTCCCGGCGCTGGGCGCTGGCAAACGCGGCGTGGATCCGCCTGGCGCCCTCGGGAATGGCTTCTCGGGAGCGGCGAATGCCCTCTCACTACACTGCATTGCGATATCTGAAGGGTGGCGTTTGAAGTGTTTATTGGGGAACTCAATACTCATACACCTCTTGGAGCACATATTTTTCTAATATGCAGTTCTTGTATTTTTGACTTACAAATTCATCTTTTCATTGTGTCCTCCACTCTATTTAGAGCTACATAGTAGAGATATGGCCCTGGAAATGTCTGAAAAGGGGAGAAGTCTACTATAAATATAGATATTTAGTGGTGCTGGTGCGCTTAGAAACTGGGAATATTGTTTTCAAGATGGCCAAGCTTGAGCTCTGAGCAAACTGTGACCTCTTTTCTAGGGCTACTGTTGCAGCTGGTTTTGGTCAGATGTCTATTTGAGGTATATGCACAAATGGCTTCTGCGATACGAAGCTCAGAGCAAAGACAAATGCTAATTACTCAGGATTAACTAGAAACAATGTCTTGTACCTTGAGAGGGTGCATTAGAGCACTAGTTCTTAGCGTTTAAACTGGTGATGGATCTGTTGTACGTGATGTAGGACCTTGCATAGTCGGGGGACTACTGCAGATGGTATGGGAATATGATCTCTAAACCTGGCAATAGTCTTGAGGGCAAGTCTGGCTCACCAGGGGTGTGTTTTGCACTGGAACTGGGGTGCTCGTCGTGGGTGTAGTTAGTGTAGCCAGTAGTTAGTGGCCTCGTTAACGCTCATTAACTCTGCTCTGGACTGTTTGAGACCTGGCGAAGTCAATGTTAAGGGGGCGCGTGGTCCTTTCTCTAGTTGAGCTTTTCAGAAGAGCCAGGGCCTGCTGAAAGCAGTGACTGTGAAGGATGAGGTAGGTCACAGTTGTGGTGATGAACCACGCAGCAACATGGGCTCATGCAAGAGGTCGTGCTGAGCACGTCTGAACGTGTTTATTCCGTGTAACGGCAGCTGCCACAGATGAAGGAAGGATGCAGTTGGGCTGTTGGACTCTCCAGTGCCAAAAAGACAATGTTGCCCTCATCCATCCTGCACCTTAGACCTTGTGAGGGGTGGCTGCCTGCTGAGGTCCAGCTCTCCTAGTTGGAATTTGGGGCTTCCTCTTGTCTTCCCCTTGTTTTGGATTTGGGGATGAGCGAGGTTCTGCATGCACGTGCTGCCTATTTCTGGAAAACAGGCTTGGAAGAGGGAGAACAAGGCAGGTGCAGAAGGTGCTGGCGCCTCATTCCCTTAGGGACCCCTCCCGCTCCCTGCGCCGTTCCGCGGCGGCGCGCGATCCGGGCC
>JAVCKT010014856.1:0-11620 GCA_032273925.1 Rhynchotus rufescens
CCGCACGGGCCCGTCCCGCCCCCACCGCCACCCCCGCCGCTCGCCGGGGAGCCCCCGGCCGGGCCGGACGCAGCCCCCGCCGCCGGCTCAGGTGAGGCGTGGTGGGGCTTGAGGTGCAGGGGTGAGCCCCGCGCCGTGGGGACGTTTTGGGGTGACGCTGTCCCCGCCTCGCCCCCAGTGAAGGTGAAGAAGCCCATCCAGACCAAGTTCCGCATGCCCGTCTTCAACTGGGTGGCCCTCAAGCCCAGCCAGATCGACGGCACCGTCTTCACGGAGCTCAACGACGAGAAGGTGCTGCAGGTGAGGCCGCCCGTGCAGGGTGCCGGCCGGCGCGGCGCCCGGGCCGCCTCACCCCTGTGCCGCCTCTCAGCCCTGTCCCCATCTTCCCCATCCGTGGGGTCGATGCTGTGCTTGGCTCCAGCCTTGGAGGAGCTTTTTGTTGTCCTGGAGGGGACAATCTGGGATCTGCCCTGTCCTTGTTCCTTTGTCCTGTCCTTGTCCCCTTGTTCTATCCTCATCCCTTTCCTCCATTTCTTCCCTATCTTCATCCCCTCACCCTGTCCACGTCTTCTTGCCCCATCCTTGTCCTCTGGCCCCTTGTTCCTCTGCTCCCCTCACCCTTGTTCCCTCACCCTGCCTCATTCTCTCCGTCCTCGCCGCGTCCGTCCTGTGCTCCCTCCCTCCCAGCTCCCGTGCCCTCCGGGCCGTGTCCTCAGCCCCGTCTCCCCACAGGAGCTGGACATGAGCGACTTTGAGGAGCAGTTCAAAACCAAGGCCCAGGGCCCCGGCCTGGACCTCAGCGCCCTCAAGGTCAAGGCTACGCAGAAGGCCCCGAGCAAGGTGACCCTCATCGAGTCCAACCGGGCCAAGAACCTGGCCATCACGCTCCGCAAGGGTGGCCGCAGCGTCCAGGACATCTGCACGGCCATCGAGACGTGAGTGTCCCCTCGCCACTGAGGCCGGGCTGAGCGCGGGGATGGAGGCTGGAGTGGGGGCAGATGGCGCTGCAGACCCCAGACCACCATCCAGACCCCTGAGCAGGGGCGGGCTGCGCACGGACGGCCCAGGGCTGCTTTGGGTCTCTACGCTGGGTGACAGCAGAGCTGCAGGAAGGCGGTAGGGCAAAGGGGGTGTCCCCACCTCCTGGTGTTCCCTGCCAGGTACGACCAGCAAGCCCTGAGCCTCGACTTCCTGGAGCTGCTGCTGCGCTTCCTGCCCACCGAGTACGAGCGGACGCTCATCTCCAAGTACGAGCGGGACCAGCAGCCGCCCGAGGAGCTCTCAGACGAGGACCAGTTCATGCTGAGGTTCAGCAAGATCCCGCGCCTCTCCGAGCGCATGAACATCATGATCTTCCTGGGCAACTTCAGCGACACGGCCCAGCTGCTCATGCCGGTAGGGCCGGGCACCGCGGGGCGCAGGGCACGGTGCGGAAGGCGGGACGTGGGCACTCCGTGTGGGAGAGCCCGGCAGCACAGGGGCTCTGGGGACGGTCGTGGAGGGCCGAGAGGGAACCGCAGAGCCTCAGGGCCTTGTCCTGCCGCCCGCAGCAACTCAACGCCATCATCGCCGCCTCCATGTCCCTCAAGGCCTCCACCAAGCTGCGCAACATCCTCGAGGTGAGGGCGAGCGGGGTTTGGACGTGTCGGGTGCTGCTGGCCTGCCCTGGCCAGGGGTGCCGGGACACCCCTCGCTGCTGGGCCGTGGCCCCAGCGTCCCGGCGCTGCCCGAGCCCGTGTCCCTGCAGATCGTCCTGGCCTTCGGGAACTACATGAACAGCAGCAAGCGCGGGGCCGCCTACGGCTTCCGGCTGCAGAGCCTCGACGCGGTGAGCTCGGCGCGGCTCCCGGCGCGCCCTGCCGCGCTCGGCATGGGCAGGGACAGCGGCGCTGTCACTGCGTGGGCAGCAGCAGGAGGCATGGAGGGACACGCAGACAGACTGTGGGGAGGAAGGAACACCTATGGAGAGACCAGCTATGGGCATGGAGGGACAGAGGAGCATCTATGTGGACAGATGGATGCAAGGGCTGGTGATGGGGATGGAGGGATGTGGGGACCAGGTACAGGGACAGAGGGACACAGGCAACAGCCCTGGGGACAGAGAGACATTGGGACCAGCTGAAGAGATGGAAGGATATGGGGGCCAGCCGTGGGGATGGAGGGATGCAGGGATCAGTCTTGGGGATGGAAGGACGTGGGGAGCAGCTGCGGGATGGAGGGTGCAGGGACCGCCCGTGGTGGCAGTGGGATGTAGGACCATCCACAGGGACAGGGGCAGCTGGAGAGGCAGGAGGAGGGACGGGCAGCCCCGGCCTGACGCCGCTCGCTCCCTCCCAGCTGCTGGAGATGAAGTCAACGGATCGGAAGCAAACGCTGCTGCATTACCTGGTGCGGGTGATCACGGAGAAGTACCCGGAGCTGACCGGCTTCCACACGGAGCTGCACTTCCTGGACA
Source organism: Rhynchotus rufescens (assembly GCA_032273925.1). Taxonomy (NCBI): domain Eukaryota; kingdom Metazoa; phylum Chordata; class Aves; order Tinamiformes; family Tinamidae; genus Rhynchotus; species Rhynchotus rufescens. The sequence goes on from JAVCKT010014856.1 coordinate 2,456, forward strand.
AGGCGGGCGCAGGTAGCACCTGCGGCACTGCTGGGGTCTGCAAGGGGCGCAAGGCGGCGCGCGGAGCCCTGACGCCGCCCCGCGCCCTCCCCGCAGTCTCCCTGGACGGCGTCCTGCAGGACGTGCGCAGCCTGCAGCAGGGCATGGAGCTCACGCGCAGGGAGTTCATGCGGCAGGACGACAGCCCCGTGCTCAAGGACTTCCTCAAGGGCAACTCGGAGGTGATGGAGAAGCTGCAGGCCGACAGCAAGACCGCCAAGGTGGGTGCGCGAGGCCGCCGGGGAGGCCGGCACAGGGAGGCCGTGGGTGACGGGTGCTGCGCGGGCCCTCTGCCCGCAGGAAGCCTACGAGTCGGCCGTGGAGTACTTCGGGGAGAACCCCAAGACCAGCCCGCCCACCACGTTCTTCCCCATGTTCATGCGCTTCATCAAAGCCTACAAGGTAGGAGATGCCCGAACTGGGTTTTGGGGGGACTTGGGGAGGGTCTGTTGCGGCCGGGGCCTCATCGCTGCTGCCTGCTGGGGTGGCTGGAGCAGGATGGTCTGAGGTGGACATGGGCTCCAGGGGCCACCACAGCGGGTCCCTGCTCAGCCTGTTGTCCCCAATCCTCTCCCCAGAAAGCAGAGCAGGACATTGAGCTGTGGAAGAAGCAGGAGGCTGCTGCCAAGGAGGCGGAATTGAGCCCCCCCGGCAGCGAGGAGCCGCTGGACACGAAGGTACCCGGCGCCCATGACCCTGCTCCACCCGAGGGTGGCTGAGATCAGGGGACGGTGACACGGTTCTTGCGGCCTGGTTGGGAGAAGTTGGCAGGTGGGAGGCAAACGGGAGGTGGGTTGTGCCAAGGAGAAGAGGCAGGGTCTCCCTCGGGTGGGGGCACAGCGGGAGGAGGCCCCATCTCACAGTGCTCCGTGCTGCCCGCCGCAGCCGTCCATCCCCAAAGCCCGGCGGCAGCAGATGGACATGATCGCTGAGCTGAAGAAGAAGCAGATGGGGAAGGAGCCTCTCATTTATGAAGGGAAAGACGGCGCCATCGAGGACATTATCTCAGGTGAGGGGCTGGGTGATGCCCAGGGCACCCTGAGGTGCAGGCGCCTTCCTGGGGGGAGTCACATCCACATGCAGCACCTCCGTGCCACACAGCCAGTGCTCTCTGCTCGTCCTCACCGCTCTTTCCTCCTCTTTTGCTTCTTCCTCCTCCTGCTCCTCTTCGCTGGCTCTCTGGGTTGCTCTGCTCAGCTCTGAAAACTGTTCCTTTCACGGCCCGGACGGGCAAGCGCTCGTCCCGGCTCTTCTGCGACGTGAGCTACAACGAGGAGAGTCCCCTCTAGTGCCTGTAGGTACCGCGGGGCGGCCGCATCCCGGCGGGTGCCGGTGGATGCAGGAGGAGCCGGGAGCTGCCGGGGCTCTGCGGGCCGCCGCCGCTGCTTCCTTTGGGCATCCTGGTGCCCCAGCTGGGCTGGGTGGCGGCAGGGAAAAGCGGGTCCCTCCATGGGGACGGGTGGGAGCATTCCGGACATTTTTGCTGGGCACTGAGGGATGCTCCGTGTCCGCCCGGCCCAGACCTGCGGAACAACCCGTACCGCCGCGCCGACATGGGCCGCAGCAGCGCCAAGAAACGGGGCCCCGCCGGGCCGAGCCTGCAAGCGACGCCCGACATCCCGCTGTGAGCGGCGCCGGAGCCGCCCGCGCTGCCGGGACCGGAGCCCGCGGAGCCCGGTGCGCCGCTTCGCGCCGGCTGCCGCGCTGCCCCCCGGCCCTGCCCCCCGGCCCTGCCCGTGCTGCCCCCCGGCCCTGCCCGCCCTGGCTACGCTGCCTGCGGCTCTGCCCGCCCAGCCCTCGGTCCTGGCGCTGCCCGCCTGCCCCTCGGTGCTGCCGTCCTGTCCACCCGGCCCCGGCCCTCCCTGGTGCTGCCGCAGGGACTCAGCCCCAACACGGGGTTTTTACTGCCTCCCTCAAACCTCTCCCTGTGCTAGGTAGGGCAGCAGGGACTGGGCCCCTGTGAGTTAGGCCAGGTCTCAGCGGGCTCCCACCTGGAGCAGGGGCTGGGAGGCAGCGCTGGCCTCTCCCCGAGGCTCCGCCGCTGGGAGCTCCCGCTGCGGCTTCGCCCCGTTGGGAGCAGGCCCCGGCGCAGGGGAGCGGCCGCGCGGGCGGCAGCGGCGCCTCCTCGGCCTCCCGCCGTCTGCAGCGCCCCGAGCCCAGCTTCGAGGCCGGAGCAGCCATCGCTTCGCGCTGTAATTAAGACGCTCGTCGCCGCCGGCTCCGTAGCCCATCCGCACGCTCCGCGGGGAGGGGAGGGAAATGAACGTGTAAGTTATAAATGCCTTTAAGCCAGAAATGTAAAACATTACCTGCTACTTTGTACACAGTATTTTTATATACAGAGGGCCTGTTTAATCTACAGCAGAGCTGATAATAAACCAAGTCCCAGGATAAAGGGCTGCTCCGTGGGAAGGGGCGAGGCTGGCGATGGTGCGAGCGGGCCCGGTGCACTGGGGCCTCTCGGGCTCGTCCCCTGGGTAAGGAGCTGCCGCCAGGGCGAGCAGCGTGGTAGCAGCGCGCGGAGCCGATCGCTGCTCCTTCGAACAGCGACGCGGGGAGAGCCCGTGTGCCCCCGGCTGCCCACGAGCGCGGCTGGCGCTCGCGCGCCCTCAGCAATGCCCAACCCGGCGCTCCAGCACAGCGAGCCAGGGTGGGAAACACCAACAGCCTGAAGGAGGGAAAGGGCAGGAGCAGCAGCTCTTCCCAGGCCCCACTTCTCCCCACAGGGGTTTCCGGGGAGCTGGTGGGCGCCCCGACCCCTGCGCGTGTCGGTCACGGGCTGGGGGAGCGGCGCCGCTCCCTGCGCCGCACGAGCGCGGGGCTCCGCCAGCCCCGGCGGGCAGGGGCGCAGCGCGGGACGGGGACGGGTGCTGGGGAGCAGGGGAGGCCAACGCACCCCAATGCTGCGCCCTGCGCTCGCGGCCGCCGTCTCCTCCGCACCCCCAGGGCCTCCCGCTGGCTCCGGGAGCCCCCAGAGGCTCCGGGACCTCAGGGCAGGGCTGAGCCCTGCTGGGCTCCCTCTGGGAAAAGGCTCCAGTCAGGCCGCATCCTGCGTTCTCCGGGAGAAGGAGTCAAACAAGTGGCAACAAGAATGAAGAAACTTTTCTTTTTTTTTTTTCTCCACTTTTTTTTTTTCCCCCGTGAAAACACAAGTTGAAATGTTAATTCCAAGAAATCACAGCTTTATAAAGTGTCATTCGTTCATTCAACACCAGCGAGTCACTCCACTGCCTCCCGGCACCAGCTCTGCCCACCCCAAAACCACCACCAGCTCCGTCCTGCTTTGCCAACAGCAAGGTCATTTCCCCAAAGACTTCTGGAAGGAGCCAGCACTCCGCTCACTATTGCTGCTATTTAGCCTCTCTTTTCTGAATTGTGGTTCTGTCCTAAAGAGTAATTATGCTATTAGCACAGTTTAAACTAAATTTTCAGGTGAATAACAAAAAGTTTCCCTGACTTTCTCTCCTGGCCCTGTTGCACAGCCAGCCTTTACCTGGAGGGTTTTTTTCCTGCCCATCACAGCAAAAAACGACCGGCCAAATTAACAGGAAACTTGTCCTGGCAACAGGAGGGAGCCAAGGAGATCCCAAGCTGAGAGCTGGAAAGAAGACATTAAAACCCCGGGGCTGCGTGCGGGAGCAGAACCACAGTTCAGGGATACGGAGCACCAGTGGTTTGTGGTGGCAGCTGAAGCATCTTTCCCTCCAGCAGGGGCAGCTGCCACCGCAGCCCGTTCACCGCCCGCCACAGGAGACGGGAATTTGCCGCCTCGCTTCCCCATTGGAAAGGGCAGCAAAAGAGGGGTTTCTTTTTTTTGACAAAACAAACAGGATGGAGATACCGGCTAATGCTGGCGTGAGGACAAAACGGTCTCGGTGCAGCCACCCTCGGTGCGCGCGGCGGCGGAGAGCAGCGTTAATGCTACAGGGAGCGCGGGCGCCGTCGCGCGGGCAGGGAGCGGGTGGCGCGCGGGCACCGGGGCGGCTGGCTCCCGCGCGGAGCCAAGGGACTCCTCTTTCATCACTGCTTTCTTAAGAACCACCCAGCAGTTCTCCTCTTCCTCATCCTCAGAGGGAGCTGAGGAAGGTGCCAGGCGTGGGAAGTGCCTGATCCCAGAAAAGGCGCCTGTGCCAACCTTCCCAGCACCTCACCCTGCTCCCGCAGGACATGCGGGCAACGTAGCGACCCTTCACGAACAGGACCCTCCACGTGGCTGCATTTCAGCTGGCATCAGTGCCCGTTTCGGACAACCTCTTAAGTGCTTTAGAACAAAAAGTGCTATAAAAACTACACAGTGGTGACAGGTCCCTTCACGGGCTCCTCTCTCCTCTTGCATGTCAGCTTCAGTGTGCTGGTGCCACCGCCGAGAATGGCAGGGAAGAGCCAATGTTCTGGAGACCAGAGGGAAAGGACATCGGGCGCTCAACAAAACTCCAGTCCTCCACTCAAAACAGGAGGCCCAAAGTCCGTTTTTTTTCAGCTGTTTCGTAGCTGAACTGCACTCCTGGAACCCGCAGACACTCCTGCCTCCCTGTGCCCCGAGCGCAGCGCGGATGCAGCAGGGCCCGCCTCGCTTCGCGGGGGTAGCTCCCCGAGAAGGGGCCGTGCCAAGGCCTGCGGAGCGCGGGCCCGGCTCCCACCCCGCACGGAGCCGGGCACCTGCCGGGCCCCCAGCTCCCGCAGAGAGCTGGGAATGACGGTTCTTTTCTGGATATTCCTTTTTAATGCAGCAGCAAAATTCAGACCTTGTCTAAGCGTGAGAGCTCCTGATCCTTCTCCCTGCAGGGGGAGCTGGGTGGACAGCTGGAGCAAAGCCGCAGCCAGGCAGCAGGAGCGCTGCAAAGAGCAGGAAGGAACCGGCACAGCCCTCCTGCTCTAACCGTTCCACCACCGATTACAGCCTTCCTACTTGAGCCTCACGCCGCTCTCCCTCCTGGACCGTTTTGCTCCCTCTGTGGGCAGCAGCACCAGCGAGAGAGGCGGCAGCTCCCGAGGCGGGGAGGAGACATGAAGAGCGTGGCTGCAAGCAAAGCTCTTTCTGGGAACCAAGGTCTCTTCTGATGCGAGACGGAAGCATCTGCGGGGAAGGGTGGGAGGCGAAACCCAGAACCCGGCTCGTTACTGCTTTCAACTTTCCCCATGCAAAAGGCTGCAGGTAGAAATGCTGCTGCCAAAGCCTACAGAGCACTTGGCTTTTCCTCCAGCGAGGAAGTCGGCAGCCGCCCTCGGCACAAACAGCTGCACTAGATACTCGACCTTCTCCTCCTAGCGAGGCCACTCGCTACTGCCTTCACCTCAGAGGCCGAGCAGCGAGTGTCCCCGTCCAGCCCCTGTGCTCTCCTGGAAAGCACAGCCACAGGCCCCCGCAAAGCAGGGACTTCGACCTGCTGTTTTCAAGCTCAATCTAACACTCAGCCGCAACCAAACCATTCCCACTGTTCCGGGGAACATCGGCGCTCAGGACGTCTCTTGGAACCGGATCAGGACAGACGACAAGAAGTGAGGCCCTAGAGCAGTGAGCTGCTGAACCGCTATCCTACTTCAGCACAAAACACCAGCACCCGCACGTGGTGCTTGATGGCAGAGGCGCTCGGAAGCTTTTGCAATTCCTTATTTCCACAGGTGAAAACCTCCGAAGCAGAAGTAACTTCACGGCCTGTTCTCCAGTTGCCCGTGTTTGACTCGCCACGTCCAGCTGAGGCCGCAGTCGGGGGCGAGTGTGCACTGCAGCTCGATCCCAGAGTCGGGCACCTCCATGTCGTAGTGGACCGGGTGGCCTTCCTTGGTCACCAGGCTGAAGGCAGGCACTGGTATCTGTGAAGCAGAACAGACAGAGTCGAGTGACACTTGAGGTGTCCTCCAGCACCTAGCAGAACATCCACTAGCAAAGAGCATGACTGGCAAATAGCTCCCAAGCCACGAGAAGCTCTGGGAGAGAGGAGCTCGTACTCATCAAACACACTGTCTTTCCCTGAGAAAAAAATATCTCGGAAACTGGACTCGCATGCCCCCACTGCTGAACCAGGGTTTGGCCATCGCCAGTGGTTCTTCGGCTGCATTGCTGCGTTTGGCCACTGTGGACTCCTTTGTGGGCTAGTGAGAGTTTGCTTCGTGACCTCCAGGAGAAGGACATTTGCCAAAGAGAAGCAACAGCAACAAGACGCGTTCTGGGCTTCTGCGACCTCTCTGTGAGGATCTCCCCCCGCCTTAGTCTTGGTGCCAAAGCACTGGCAGGCTCTGAGGAACTGCCCAGAAGGGCCACAGTGACGTCCCCTGGGGTCGGCCAACGTCTACCCAGCCTAAGGAGACAGCGGCACCACAGCCCGAACAAACACTTTTCTTTTGCTGATATAACTGCTTTAGAGGAAAAGCCATATCATTATTTGCTTTTCTTTAGGGATAAGGGAAAGAATCTCTCTCTCTCGTCAGAGAAAAGGGTTTTTAAGCAACAGCCATGGTCCCTATGACAAAAGGCACCGGCTCATGATTGAGAAATGTTTTCTGGCACTACACTCATGACAACAGCATTGAAATCAAGGTACTGAATGTGCTCTTAGTGTCTCTGAATGGAATCGATCGCTGGTTTTAAGATATTGTGAGGCTGCATTGCAGGAGAAATTTCTTCCCAGACCCCAAGTGCAATAGTCAAGCAGTGCTCAGCTCTGTGCCTCACCTGGCTGCTTATCCCGGTGGCGATGTCTCCCACCTTCGTCCTGTGGAAATCCCTGATGTGTAGATTTTCTCCACTTAGCAACTGAATCTGGATTCTCACTCCTGAAATGTGCCGGAGAAGTCATTAATTTCTGCTGTAAGCAGAACTAATTCACAGTCCAGCACGGAAAAAACTGCTAGCAAGATAGAGGCATCAGAAGAACTGTTCTGGGTTTTTTTTTTTTTTTTTGGCAAGCATTTCATGCATGTATTCCTTGGCTGAGCATGGAGGCTTGCTGAAGACAACAACAACTCACAGAGAAGAGCTGGATTTGGTGAGGAAGCAGCTGAAGAGACATACTGATTAGCAAAGCCTGCCCTTAAGACTACTCTGCAGAAGCTTATCGTTGTAAAGGATATATTTGTGCACCAGGCAAGGCATAAAGCTGCATCATTCTGGATTCAGGAGGTTCTTCTCTCACCACATTATATGGGCTTGAGTGCCTTCCACCCATGTACAACTGGGCAGACTTGGCATCTTGACAGCCCAAGTGCTTTTAGCAGGGTCTATATCTGACAAAGTAACTGAAGAGGAGGAAGAGCTCCAGGACCCATATCCCAGACCCTCCTTTTCTTGAGGGGATGGGGGGCTGACCATTAATTCACTGCTTCGAAATGCAGACTCACCATTGAAATAGCTGGGAGTGTCCGTGTGTCGGCTGCGATTCAGCAGGTTGTTCCAACTGAAACTCTGTCCGTCTGTCTGGCTGTTCCAGGAATGAATCCCAGAGCTCATGGTGTCCCTCAAGCTATGAGAAGCCTTCAGGGAGTTCTGCAGAAGTAAGAACAAATTTGCCAAAGGCTCCTAAAGAAAATGGACTTCCCAGAGATAATAAATGGGAAGGACCCCAGGAAGAAAACAGTAGAAATCCACAGGGATATAGAGTGGGATTTAAATTATTCAGCATTTACTTGCCATCTATAAAAGGGGATGAACAGGAATGCAACAGTTTGCAGATGTACAAAGCTATTTACAACAGGCAATCAGGAGCTGACTGAAGAGTTGAAGGGGGGAGAAAGGCGGGGGTTCGTCATACTGAGTGGCAGAATAAAGCAGCAGAAAAAAGTCTAATGTCAGTAAGTGACAAATAAAACACACAGGGAAAACAAAACCAAACAAAACCAAACAAAACCAAACAATACCAATAAAAAAGGCAAACCCCCCTCATTAGATCTGCATATAGAACCAGGGTCTCGAAGCTGCTGTACTAGTTGGGAAAGCCTAAAGCACCCGACACAGGGCTGAGAAGAGGAACAGGAACAGGAGACGATGATCGCAGTACTAAATGACTCTCACAGGTGACAGGTCACACAATTCAGCACCCTGAGACTTCAAGAACACTGACTGAAGGATTTATAATGAAATTACAGGCTTCCCTCGTTCAACACGGCCCATTCGCTATTTCTCAGGGATATTCTCTAGTTTATAAACACCACAGCTAAGACAAACAAAAGAGTTAATTAAACTTAGTAGGGAAGAAACACACTGCTAGGTCATAAATATGAAAGATTTAAAAATGAGCTCATGGAGGACAGATCCATAGGCTGGCAGAGGGTGTCCAGGAGGAGGGTCAGTGCTTTCTGCCCCTTCCTCAAGTGGCCGCTGGCAGGAAGAGGCTCCCGGGTTACACGGGCCCCAGGTCCGGGTGCCGCTCAGCGCGGATCCCGCGCTCACGGCTCATCCTTCTGCTCCTTGGTCCTGCATGGACACAGGCAAGGCCCTGAGGTTCTCAGATCCACAAGCTTGATGTCTACTGTGAGAACACAGCACATGAGAGCCACTGGAAGTGGATCCACGTCAGATGTCAAACTAAAGAACAACTAAAATCCTAAATATCCTCTTGCTCTGGAACAACAAACTCCTTCCCCAGCGCTCTCCAGCAATCTGGGCACCAGAAAGCAACACCAGACCTGAGAAGCTCCAGACGTCCAAGGGCTGGAGCTGCCAGCGTCCCGCAGACGGCTCCCCTGCCACCCTGCAAACCCACAAGAACAACAGTAGTGCCTGTTTATATTCACCTTCTCACTGGCATCCGACACAAAAGGGCTGTCGATACTGAGGCACGAAAGCATTTGTTCTTGCTCCTCCAGCGAGTAAGGCTGGGACAGGCTGTTCAGGAACAGCTCTGCAAGCAGAAGGGAGACAAGAGAGACATTTGCAGTGATTCCTTTCATACTTCCTGCTCTAAAGGCAGTTTACTGCAAGTAATACCCAAAGGTTTCTCAGCATTATCCCATCTATGCTGACATTAGTGTCTGTAAAATACCTGACACACCATTCCTGGGAAGTAGAGGCTATTGTTGACATTGTGAAAATAGGGAAATGGAGCCCAAAGCGACAGAATTTGTGCAATGACATGCAGCAACTCAGAGCCAGGGTAGCATGAGCACCCAGAAGTTCCTGTTTCTTGCCTA
>JAVCKT010014859.1:0-31417 GCA_032273925.1 Rhynchotus rufescens
ATTGTGAGGCCCTCAGTTACTGTGTGAATGAGAGCCACGTGAGTACACTGTTATATGGGTAGGTTGTTCACTGGAGTCCTGTCTGCACAGACGCTTCTTTCTCCTTCCTTGATACTCTTGCTTTGATCTTGCTGCAGCCACTGAAAAACATGATACTCTTGCACAGCTAGTCCTCTTCAGTCGTGCTTGTTATCTGGCAGATACATTTTCGGAAACTTGCTTTTTCTCTACAGTAGGGAAATAGAAATCCTTATGCTGAGAAGCAGCAGATATTCTGGCTTCCCACGCCAACAAGATAATGCAAGAAAATTGAAGATCCTCCTTGGAACACTAAGTGCCTGCCCCTTGTGGGAAGCGTGGTTTTCAGTTTCCCCTTTCAAGAATGCAGTTGGAGACCAAAGCAGGTTTTTCTTGTCAAGTTTATACCTGTTTTGTGAGCTTTTAGATAGCTTTTTGACCCTGGAAGTTAAGAGGGTGCAAGTATCAAATAGTAACTCTGCTGTTGTGCTGGAGTGTCACATTCTTCCTCCCTTGGCCTGTGCAATCTGCAGGCAGGGTGTTTGCATAGAAAGTGCCATGTCAACTCAAGGTTAAAATAGGATTATTTATTCCCTTTTTTCAACTCAGGATCAAAGTACATTGCACGTTGTGTGGAAATCACATCTGAAACAACTGAATACAATTACTGTCTCAAATAATTGTCAGGGACATACAATTGCTTTTGAGGTGTGGGTATTACTTGCAGGGAAACTCTGACCTTGGATGTGCTCACATGGTTCTGGTTTCAATGCCTGGCTCTTCAGGCAGAATGTAAGCCCTGCTGAGGGTCAAATCTGGGCAGCATCAGCCAGTTAGGGGCCAGATACAGCCAACTAATCAAACATTCTGCCACACGGATATCAAAATAGTTTGCATCAAGTGTGTCTGGCTGCAGTTTGCTGCTCTTTTTGGTGTGCACATGATAGCCATGACAATATATATGTGGAGGGGATGGCAACCCAGCTCTGCTGATCCCTGAAACGAAGCTCCTTGTGAAGACAGTGACCATTTGCCAGCCTGGGGGAGCCAGGTGAGAAACAGGCTGCAGGAGGAGCTGCCAGGCTGCTGCTGGGGCCGTGCTCCCCACCTTGGGGTCTGCTGTGCTGCTTGGTAGCCCTCTGCTACCCGTCAGTTTACATCTTAGGACCAGGTTGTACTTCTCAATTTGTTCCTCCCAAGGACAACTTTTCGGTTCTGAGTGGGTGGAGCGGTGGCAAAGGAAGCTGCTTTGATTTAAGTGAGTGAGGGGGCAGTGTCTGCCTGATTATTTATCTCCCTAGCTACACACAGCTCTTGCTGTCTCTGGATTGATTCAGGCATATCATAACCTTTTGCTTTAGCTCCTTCATCATGCTGGTTTGCTACAACAGTTCACTCAGAGATCTGTCTCAGCCTCGGCAGAGCAGAGGATGTCATCTCGTTTTATTGGGCTCCGATGTGCCTCCCCCACGTGCTTCCCAGTTTCCCGTTTATCATATGGAAGGCTCCGAGAACTGTACTGGATGCTTTGGGGCTGAGCAGAGTAGCCTCTAATAGTATTAAAAGCCTCCCTAAAGTGTCAGCTTGAGATAAATGGGTGTGAGGACAGGTCGGATCAGTGAGGCTTGCTGTGTCCTGGAGCACGTGCCAACTTAGCGAGTGCACACAGCATTTGCCAAAGGGATTGTGCCATTTTAAAGGGATTCTCAGAGCTGTGGAGCCAAACACATTCCAGAGACAAGATATCTGCAGTTGGGCTTGCACTTTGCAGCTCCCGAGCTGAGGTTGAGGAGAGTAGGTTTCTCCATCTCTGTGCATCTCAAACTTTAGGAAGAAGAATTGATTAAATTTCATCTTGTCTGATCCTGATTAATGAAAAATCACTTCTGCTAGTTCTGGGCAGAAAAAATAATCTTTGACTATTTTGTAACCTTGCAGATATATGTAGGTTGTGGCAGTACGTTCTATAATTCTAGAAATTATGACAAGGCATCCATAAAGATGAGGCTGAAGCCCTATGCAGCAGGCATTGTAGCTTAAAGGAACGTTATTTAATACCTATTAATGGAACTGCTGAAGCATAAACACCCTCAGCTCAAGCAGATTTTGTTAACTCCTTTGTGCTGGTGGTCTCCGATGGGGTGGCAGATCGCTCACAGCTGCCACAGGCTGTTTTTGCCTCCGTTCAGTGCAGAGCTTGTGTCACATTCAGTGTCCCTTAGGCCGTAGCAAAACCGCAGCTGTAGATGGCAGGACCTGGTGGGTGTTCTCCAAAGGAGTTTTGACCAACGTGTTTATCAGAGAGGGACTTGAGCCTCCTTAGGCTGGGTTCTGGGTGTGCAGGCACTGTGGCCCCGGCCTTGGCAGTGCAGCCCCTCGGGTGGAGGAGAGTGGGGCAGGTGTCCAGACTCAGTTTGTCCTGGTTAATGGCAAGTGGTACCACCAGGACCACCCAGGACAGCTGAGATCAGGTCACTCCATGGAGCTACTATGTCTTTTTAGAGGTGCTAGGGCTAACAGCCCAGTAGCAAACGTGTTTTATTCAAGTGTCTCTGAAGCTCCATTCCTTTTTATTCTAATTTCATAGTGCTTACCCAGGCGTTCAAGGATCCTGAGTACAGCTTCTGCACATCATGGGACTGGCTTATAAATCATTACTTTTCTTAAAAGAAAAACAGTGCATGTTGGATACTTTGCCTGCAAGCTTCTGAATACTTTGGGGAAATGAGGATACATTTTCATGCCTTCCTTTGAATCATAGGATTAAAATAAACATAGAAGTTGAATTTCCTGGGTAATAAGAAGATTCCAGAAGTTAAAGCTTAAGAAAGAGCAGTTGTTAATATGAAACTGATAATACAATATGAGTGAGCAACTTTATAATCCATTTGCCTCCCACTTCTTGGGCATGTCTACACAAGAAATGCAGTTAACTTGTTCTGGAGACTGGTTTAATTAGAATCAGTACAGCCCCCTTGTGTGGACTTAAGTTATGTTTGCAGCGTGATCTGCAGTGTGATTCTTGGCATGTGCAGACAGACTGCAGATTGCTAATTAGATTAAGTGATGAAGCTGCACCAGGTCAGGTTTCTGCCATAGAGTTTCTAAGCCGAGGCTTATGTAACATGCACCAAAGTCTGTGTTTCTGCACTGTCTTTATTGTTGGCTTTTGAACCAGAGAGGGCATGGCCGTCATGGGCATTTCCACATATCTCAGGAATGTCCAGCCTTAATGGTAGCAGAGACCTTGTCCGTTCTGAGCCTGTGGTTTGCTAGCAACGTCAGCATTTTCAGGCAGCATATATCCTCCCTGCATGGACTGCCAGTGGTCTATGGACCATTGCTTGAGCACTGTTATTCTAGAACTAAGACTAAATTAATCTGTGGTTTCAAACAAAGTTAGTGTTGTATTTTTTGGTGACTTTCCAAAGCAGATGAGTGTGTAGTTTATTGGGGAGAAAATGTACAGTAGCTTATAAATACTCTGAACGTGGCTCCATGGTTTGTTGTCCGGGCAGAGCTTCAGCTCCACTGGCTGCAGCTTGGGTCGAGTTCTCCCACAGGGGAACTGGTGTTTCTCCCAAATGAAGCAGCGAGGTTTAAGAGGTGTTTTAACTCTCGTCCTGCCTCCGTTTATCCCCGAAGGACTGCTCTGGAGGGCTGCTCATTGGAGGCTCCAGTAATACCCCTTCCCCAAATTTCCCATCTGCAGGCTGGGCAAGGCCGCTCCGCATCCCAGGGGCATCACGAGGGGAGTCTCAGGCTTGTGGCGAAGAGGAAGGCAAGGCCTGGGTTCAAGTGTAGTGTGTTTGTCTTCTCTAGAGGGGAATGTGTCTAGTACAGCGGCCCTTGGGATCCAAAGGCTCCCTAGGCAGCCTGCGGTCTGTGCCAGGGCAGCAAGGCATGAGGGCGCTTGCTGGCTCGTCTGCTCATTCAGGCTTTTAATTAGTTACGAGCTATCCTCCTGGTGAGAAGCTGTGCCCCATGTTATTGAGGAACTTATTCAAGCGTTCCCATTAATGCGAATATATTCTTTTGATGTTGGATTTCAGGCAGTAACAGCCGCAGTAAGGAATTAAATATTGTGTAAAGAAGAAATGCGACCCACTGATGCAGATGTGCTCTTCCCATTGGTGAGCAGTCTCACCTGGATGTGATGTGGCTGTTTTCTCAGCTACGGAGACTGTTTCTTTCAGCTGAAGCTGCAGTGGCTCAAGCTCTCTCCCGATTTGGAGGTCCACAGAGGGGCCCATTCAGGAAGGGACTTATATTTGCATTTTCAAGTGCCTGTATGCAGATCTGCAGCTATTTAAATGATACACATGCATTCCTCCAGTTGCAAAGACACGTCACTGCAGCCCTTCACATCCATCCTTTCCGTGGGGAGTTGTGGAGAGGTCTCCTGGGTGGATGGGTGCACTGCTTGAGTGTTTCCAAAAGACTGGGCCGTGGGCATGAACCCCAGAGAGGTGGGAGCACATGCCTCTATACAGAGAAACCATTCTTAGCAAAAGCACAGTATATAAAAATATTCATCTCTTCTTACATGCTCTCTTGTCATAGCAATGCCACCGTGGGCTGGGCCGTCACTTCACACCCATGTGAGAGAACAGGCCATGGCCAAATAAATACAAATAGACTGAAAGTAGTCACCTAGTGATAATCAAAGAATGTATTTTTTAACTGATGGAGTTCAGACAGAAATATGGAGCAGGCAGGAAGCAATCTATTTTTCCCTCTAAACTTGTCACACACGAGGGAGCAGATCTTCCTGTGGTGTAAATCAGCAGAGCTCCACCGGCTGGGAGAACAACTGTAATTTATCCTGCCTGAAGCTGCACAGAAGGTGCTGGAGGTTCCTTGGAGACCTGTGACATTGAGAGCAGGCATTCGAGCACCACTGTCCTTTGGAGCGATTTGCAGCACAGGCAACTTATAATTACAAACACTTGATAAATCTCCTTCAGCAAAACTGAGGAGCTTGGTAAGATGCTTGAGATTGTGATGGCTGATTTCACTTCTTGTAAGAAACCCGTATTTCTGTGATTTCCATCTTAGCACAAAGGCATCCTGCAGTGATGCTCTGAAAGAGGTTCTGATGGTTCAGGCAAGCTTTGAAGTATTTCAAGGGTCTCCTTTGTTTGTTGAGATCAGTGGGTTCCTTTCAGACAAGCTGAAAAGTCTGGGGGAAACAAAAGAAGCTATTCTGAGCTATTTTTGTGAGAGTGGTACCTGTCCCTAGCACCCAACACCTTATGCAGCTGGTAAATACTATTCCCTAGGAATTATCTAATCCTTTTCCACAGTGTTTGGCCACCTACACCTGACCACCAAACTTGCACTCCACTTGCTTGGCTGACATTTATATAACAAAGAGCCACTAGCTGCTCTTTTATCAGCTCTGGAAAGTCAAGCACAGGAGGATACAAATATGATAGGTGCCACACAGCAGCACTCAGCACGGTGCTGCTGCCTGTATACGCAGCCTCTATAAATGGCTATACTGAGCCATAGCTCAGAAGAAGAAAAGTGCTACTGGATGCTTGGAATGATTTAACTCTCTTGTTCCTGGGACAAAAATAGGTGCTGTTTTGCATCATATTCTTTCATGGCTGGGTGTGTTATTGTTAAAGATTTCAAAGTAGCATAGTATAAGAGAAACATAGACCTTTGGGCATGGGTTCTCTACCAGACATATCTAGGTATCATATGTGTTGCCTTGAGCTTAATAACTAGTGATCATGAGAACAGAGCTGATGGCAAGATGAAGACTAAGCAGGGAAGGGACCTTTTCCAGTCGTGGGTGGGGATTGAAGAGGAATCGGACAGCAGAAGAGGGGAAAGCCCTGTCTCCAGTGCTCAGCATGGGTGTTTCTCCCTTGATGTCTCTCTTTGTCTCCCTTTGGGGACAAAGCTGCCCTGAGAACCAGTTGACAATGAAGATTTTACTCTGTGGTTTGAATATCTACAGAAAAGAGTTATTTTTCTGGATTTAGAATCTGGAAAGTGGTCAATGTGATGGCCTTCTTATGTCGCACACTTGTGATGCAGAACAAGGCTTCATAATGATACATCCATGGCTAGTTATAGCTGATGTTTATTAAAGATGAGTACAATTTTGCTAAGAGGTTGTTAGAGTAAAATGCGCAAGGAAAAAATTATGCTGCAAACAATAACAAGGTCCCAGAATTACCTTGAACTGTGCAATTGAGATTCTCAGCTAATGTCAGATCATCTCTGTGTAAGACCGAACTGCTGACATTTGTTTAATTACAATGTATTCATGAAATGGAACAACATTCCTAATCACTCAGGCGTGCTTGCGTTATGTCTTTTCTGCAGCATCGCTATTCAATTTGAATAAATTCTCATTAAAATGATCAGAAAATTTTGCAGCCATTGGACACACTGATCACACCTGTACTTTGAGCTCATTACAGGCTTCTGGAGTACTCCCCACTCACCTCTTCCTGATAAAATATAGCTGCCAACCAAGAGCATTCTTTCTAGGAAGAGGAGCCTTAACAGAAACACATTGGAACTGTAGTTTGCTGAAGATAATGCCTTTTCACTAAGCTCTAGATTTCCCTCACACCAGGAAGTAAACTTATCCCAGCTTTCATTTTTTGAAGTTTTCAGGGTGTTTGTACCATCTGCAGCATGTACTTCCATGGTTAAAAATTTAGGAGCCTTGTCTGGCTGCAGGTTAGCAAAACATGAACTTTCCCTGAAGCTTTTCAAGTTCTGGGATATACACCAAGTATTTCTAGAGACTGATTATATTCACCTGTAGTTGCTCTAGGCTCCAGAAACAGAAGAATGGAGCACAGAATAGCCTTGCAATTTTCTTCTGGAGGATGCCAAATCCCTAGGGTTTGTCACAGTGCCGCTGGGGGAGTGGGACTGGGAATTTCTGCTGGTAAGTGACAACGTGGTTGTGTGTCTGTGTGAATTAAAGATCAGAACAAACACTGAAAGGAAATCCATAAAATGATTCATGCCATAAGAACTTACCAGGATGATTAAGTACATGAAGTTCATGTGGGCTGTTGCAATTAATGTGCTATGAATGAGTAACGCAGGCTGGGGCTGCCCTGCTTGCTGTGAGTACATCAGTGCTGCTCAGAGCTGGCCAGAAAAATCCAGCAACACACTGTACCTTCCAGTTGTTTTCCCTAATGTTTATCAAGCTTGAATAACCTTCTTTTAAATGATTAAAAGATTCTGAAAACCTTCCTCACACTACCAGGCTGGTTCTTCAAAACCACATAATTGTTACTTACGGTTGGGACATTAAATTGCCTGTCTTGATTACCAGGCTAGAGGCGTTAGTGTTTTCAAAGCAGGTACCATACTTCATATTCCATACGGGGAGGTTTTGAAAATTTTAAAAAGGAACAAACCCAAAGCCATACCAGGCAGCTCTTTGGAGTACTATCATTTGAAAATGCAGCTCAGAGCTAGAAAATGGTAGAATTTTGCAGTAAAAATAGTGATTCTCTAGGGAAGCCTAAAAGGAGGGTTTGGGAACTGCAGCAGCGCAGAGGCAGAGGATCTTTTCAAACAGCAATAAAGTACTTAGTGCAACTTTTGTGAAGAAAATCTATCCCTGGAAGCTCCTGCACTTGTCTCTGAATGAGTTATTGTCCCTCAGCAAGCTTTAGGGTGTTGCTGAAATCCTTCCTTGCGGGAATGAATGGATGAAGACAACACTGTTAAGGTTGCACTCCAGTCATCCCTGTGAGGCCTGACTTTGGGGAACAGGAGAGCAATGCCAGCCTGTGTTTTCTGCGGCCAGACCTGCTGTCCTTGTTTCCCATAATTTCCCCCATTATTAGCACCTTTCTGTCAAGCATGCTTTAAAAAGACCATGTCTTTATCTCGTAAAAAAACAAATAGTCACTGCCAGCAGAGCTGCAGGCTGGGACTACTAGAAGATGATCTGATGAGGGCAGTTAACTGAAAATGTGCTGTGGATTTTACTCGAATAGTTTATCAACAGGAGCTTTCTGAAGAGCCCTTAAGTGTGCTGCCAAATCCAGCTTCCAAAGCAAGGAAAGTGAGGCAAGTCCAATACTGTTAATGTCAATGGTTTCCAGTTAATTGTCTGTAACCTGAAAAAAATCAGTGAAAAGCACCAAGAATTGTTTAAGCTGTGCTTCCTGTCTCCTTATTCAGGTATTATGCGCCTTTGTTATATGTTTGTATTCCTCCTCAAAAAACTCCAGCTCTCAAAGATAAACTCTAAATGATATATTGTTCTTTTGGTATGTTCAGAGAGCACTTCTATAGTTGAATGGAAAATATAATTTCAAACTGTGTATGTGTATGTACTCAGGTTAAGACTTGCTGAAAGAAGAGAAAACCTATAAGCAAAACAAAAATGACTTATATTGCTCAAGCAATTATTTTATCTGCCTTCTATTTTATTTTGAACTCCCACTTAAGCAACCCTGTATGTCTTCTAATGCTGATATCTGTTCTTCAGTCTTAATGTTTCCCTGCTGCGTAGTTAAAATAAGGAGAAAAGAATCCTTATGCTCCATATGTTTATTGAGGGAATTTTTTTGTGTGTTCTGTTCACATAAAACCGCATCCGTTCTGTTCATGATCCATAGTGCAATTCCATTAACAAAGCAGCGCTCTCTTTTTTGTGTGCTGTTACTCGTAAAGCCCATTCTTGCTGCCGTGTCTTCTGTAGAAATAAAAGAAAGGTTTGCAGGTAATTTAGTTCAGTTCATTTCCAGTTCTGTCATATTTTCTTTGTTTATAGCCAAACAAATAACTTTTTAGAAAATCTTTCATAGAATCATTTTCATTTTTCCATTCAAGATATTTTTTTTTTTACTGAAAGTAGAATGCATTTATTTAGTCAAAATTCTCAGTTATATAAAATGAGAATCTTTTTTCTGTTGTTGTTTTCCTTTCAAGTTATGTACCTCCCTCCACTTTGGGGGATGAAAAAGCATTCTACATATGAAGCACACGTGTGGCATTAGGTGCCACTCCTTTTTGATATCAAGAATATCAAATCCTTGCTTATAAATGCAATGTGCATCCAGGATTTATAAGCCCTTGCTTCAGCCTGGAGCTTGTATGATGATTCCCAGACCAGGAGAAACACAGTGGTCTGGCAAGTGAGGCTGCTGCTGCTGCCTGTTGTCGGTCTGATTCCTGCTGCTGGGACAGGGACCATCCTCTCTGGTTGTCCGTTTTCCAACACCTGGCACGGGACGTCCTGGCCACAGCAGAGCCAAGGTGATATAAATGATGGTAATTCATCTACTTTACTGAACCTGCCTCTCTGTGCCTCTGTCTCATAAAGCTGGTGGATTTCAAGGGGAGAGCAGGGAACTGGAGAAAAACATAAGGAACAAAAAAGATTTTCCTGTCTTGAAGTACGGGCTGAGAATCTGCCTGAAATGTGAGAATATATGCGTGGAAGCGTGCAGCAGAAAGACATCAAAATGAGCCTCCTCGGTGTGATCAGAGCAGCTTAGCAGCCCTCACGCAGTCCTCATGCCTCGGCCGTGCCCATGGCTCCTCAGAGGAGCGGGGGAAGCAGCTGCTGCTCCTGCGCCTGCACAGACCCGCTGCCCGGCTCGGCCGCCGGCTGCCGGGGTCGGCGGGAGGCCCCTGTCCCTGCGTCCGCCGTGGGGAAGCCGCGTTCAGCTGAGCTCACCAACATGGCGGCCTCAGTGCTGCTCTTCAAAATGGCAGACTGCGCGTTTGTGAAGAAGGGGCATGGCCTACAAACCAAGCCTGGTCAAGAGCACGGCCTGTATCCCTGTCATCTCACCTCACGAAACACTGAAATATGGGGCATGTACAACCCCTCGTCCTTAAGTGCTCGGGACCGTTGTCCCTTTTTTTCTTTCTCCCTTTCCACTGCTCTGCCCATACCCTTCTTGTTTCCTTTTATCTTGTTCTTGTGTGTCCCTTCACCTGAGTGTTAGCATATATTACCTGAGTTTTAGATTGCATTCCTATTTCCAGGTATGAAATTAAGATATTAAGTGTATTCATAGGTATTTGTAATAGTAGATCTCGTTGCCTGGAATGTGCTTTTAGGTATTACCTTGGTCAGTAATTTAATTGAATTGGGTAGTGACAACACCCTGACATTGTTAAGGTTAATGACCCAGTGATTTACAAGACAAGGCACATTTACCGGCAAATGGATTTTAGTAATTGTTCCTCTGAACAACGAGAATAACAATTTGTACATTGATCCACAAAGTCCTCCAAGCAGAGGCTCTCTTCTTACTTTACCGGTGGCCCTCTCCATAAATTCACTATCACTCAGATCATCTTTTCTTGGCCTTGCCATATTTTAACTGCGTTGTACTGAATTTTAAGTGAATTTCTTCAATGTGATGCCCAGCTTGTGTTGTCCATGTGGAACAGAGCTGAACAGGAGGACACTGAGGGAAGAGAGAAGACAGGAGGACAAAACCTGCTCAGTTAGGGCACTATTCGTCTTGACTAGGCTGGTTTAAGATGAATATTTCCAGTTTGTGATAAATATTTGCATATCTCTGACATCTATATTTAGTCCTTTTAATCCCCATTTCAATACATTTGTATTGGTCTTGGCCAAAATGCTGTAGGATGTCATGCCAAATGTATTAGGAGATTTTTTGTTTAGTCAGGACAATTATCTTTGCTAAATATTGTGTGTTTTAAAACTATTGTGACAAGAATAACATTACTGGAGTCTCAATTTGTGTCCAAGACTTCCTAAAAGTGAGCACAAGAACTCCCTACCTAGAGCCTTTAAGCTCCTGGATGCGAGTTACCTGGGCTGCTGATTAAAGATTCTGATTGTAAGATAAGTTGTTTGACATCTTTATTAATTAATATTGAAAAAGAAGGTATTTAATCAGCATTGATTTGTCATAAGGCTACATAATCTGGCATTATCCCAGACACATAGCAGAAGTGTTTATTGAACATGGTTGTTTTTCTTGTAGGATTATTGACAATGTTATAATTTCCATAGCAGTAATGGACCACTATCGTTTGTTGGGTACTCTTCGTTACAATAGACTTTAATAAGCTCCATTTTATTGTCCTTAGTTATATTGACTGTTGATTTCTTCAGTTGTCCTTTTGCTTCCTTTATTAATTTTGTGTCATCCCTGGCTTCTAGTGCATAGCTGCCAACTTCTCTCTTTTACATTTGATGCTTATTGGCATTTTCTCCTGTTTATAACTGCTTTCACTCCCCCATCAGGCCGTGATGAGATTGCTTGTTCAATGTTGTGTTGCAATTATCTGCCATGTGTTCTTCATTACATTGCATGTGATATACCCGAGTAAGATTGCAAGACTCCTGACCTTCAGGGCTGTACTTAATACAGCGTTGTGCGTAGGCCTCTGTTGGATCTTGAATAGCAGTATTTTGTTAAAAAACGAATATGTCTGTCTTTACTGCCAAAAGTAAAAAGCAAAACTGAAGGAGAAAATGATACTTTGAAATAATTCTGTGCTAAAATTACAAGTTAAATATACGTATGGACTAAATTGAAATGACTTGTTTTTACTATTGCTTTCAAAAAGACTGTTGTAGCTGTAGTACGTCAAAACAATATTGATGGCTGCAGGATTTTCAGGATTTTCATTTCTCACCGTATTCAGCCTACAATTCATGAAGATACTAAAGACAGTGAAGACTGGATGGGAATTGTGTCCCTGGTTTGCTAAACCGCTGGCTGTGATGGCTGACACATCTCAGGGAGCCTGAGAGGTACCCAAGGGGATGCGAAGAAGGAAGCAACGGGGAAGCACACATCCTCTCCCACTGTCAAACTGGTATTTCTGGTTTTGTTCTTCATTAAATACAGAAGCAAATTGTAAGACAGGACAAGCTGGAGACATGCAGAGAGTGGCTGTGATACATTACGAGTATGGTCTTTAAGGAACCACTCATAGACAGCTGAATGAACACTTTGAAATTGTGTTTATAAATTAAAAAAGGAAGGGAAATGATACAAGGATAAATTTAAGAAAAGTAAAGTTGTGCAAAGACAAGCTGGAAGAATATATTAATGTAATCTATATGGCAAGTGTCTGGCTCTAAGTGCACCGAAAGGACATTTTGTAGCTAAAAATCGAATTTTTTTTTCCATTTTCCATGCAGAAATATTCAATGAACACATCTCTAACTTTTCTAATTACATTTTAAACATTAATGTTGTTAGCATCCACATTCAGTAAACCAGAGATTTTAATGTCACTGTCTTTTACTAAATCGTATCTTTTCCGTCAGTCTCCACAGTGGAGTGGTGCTGATAGCATTAACACAGAATGGGATCAAATGAGCATTCCCTTCACTCTCTGCTTGAAAATATCCAAACCCTGGTGCTTGCACCTTGCTGGGTGGTTATTTGCTCTCTTGTCTTCTGTTATTTTCATATGCAATACTTGTATGGTCATTAATTTCCAGTCTTGTTTTTCCAATTACACAGCCTTACCGGAAAGCATAGGTTAAAGGCTTTGTTCAGAGGTGCAAGCAATTAGCTGCACATATGTTCATTGTTATAATTGCTTGCACAAACTGGTGTAAAAGAAAGTGTTACCATTTGAATAGTTAGTAACCATAGTTAGCACAATGGAAAGCTTGGTTGCCAATTTAAAAACAAAATTATTTGAAAGAAACCATATACAAGTGTGGCAAAGTTGAGAAAACCAGAAAATGTATATAATTTTATATGAGCTCCTGTAACTAATGGTCAGTTAAAAACTGTCAGAAAAATAGTTGGGGATAAGATAGTAGATATCTTCAGTTTAGAGAACTCATCTTGCCAATCAGATCACTGTGGGGAAACACTGGTGTTGCTCACAACCACGCTAAAATGTAAATTGGGCTAAAATTTACTGGGAAAAAAAAAGTGCTTGCAGCAAATATGTACAAGAGGAATTTAAACAATGTT
Source organism: Rhynchotus rufescens (assembly GCA_032273925.1). Lineage (NCBI taxonomy): Eukaryota > Metazoa > Chordata > Aves > Tinamiformes > Tinamidae > Rhynchotus > Rhynchotus rufescens. The sequence continues at coordinate 12,954 of JAVCKT010014859.1, forward strand.
GCCTCTTTGCTACTAGCTTCCAGATTTCAGAGAATTTTAATATGGGATTAAGCATATCATAAGAAAGCAGTGCAAAATTCAGCTTAGTGCCAGGTCAGGATTGTGAGTAATCCTGCTGCTCAGTGGTGATTTGTCCTGGGGCAAGAATGGAACTCCTTATTCTGCTAAACCTGAATTTATGCATTAGATTTTAGTCAAATAGGAGTGTCTTATGCAGATATGATACAAAAACATTACACAACATCATTTTGCTTAAGCTGTATTTACATTCCCCTTGGATTCCTAATAGCTGAACTGGTTTGGGGCTTTCTAGCCCCAATGCTGGAAAAGTGCCCCGGGATAAGACAGAAGATGCTGTAGGAGAATGAGGTATGGGGAGGGAAATGGGGCTGACTCTGAATTTCTCTTGGAGAAACCAGAGGGTGAGAGCAGATGAACCGCATGAGCTGGTGGCCATTTGCTGAGGAAGATGCTGCTGCTCTTAGTGCAAGCGTGTTCTCCAGGAGGAGGTCGGTCAGAGAAGGAAGCAGAGGCAGCAGTAGCTCTTTTTGTGGGCCCTGTAACACCCAGATGTCACTTCTGAGTGCTCATAGGCGCAAGTCTGGATTGTATGCAAGTCTTATAAAACACTGTCACACGCAAGCACGAGGGCTGGGTTGCTGGCATTGCTTCTGGAGCCTAGAGAGTCATCCTTCACAGCCACAGAGCCAGCCTGGGCCTTCTGCCTCGTTATTTTCTCTCTCTGCCCCAATAATCAGCTCTCAGTTTCCACTGCTGCTTTCCAGGCTCGGCAGCAAGCAGTGCAAATCTAGAGAATCTGCACTTGGTCGATTTTGAATTAGCAAGTTTGACAAATGTTTTCATTTGAGAAGGCAAGCTGCCTCACTGTGCTTGGTTTAACACGAGCACATTAGAGTGACAGGGCTGGATTTAACTTTAGTTATCAACACTTTCAGCCTACATTGGTCTAAGTAATTGTCCTGTTTATACCCTGACAGGTTAAAATAATGTATTCTCGAATGAGGGAGTTTCTCCTGAAGATGAAAAGCAGCCCAAGAGGGTTATCAGCTGTTACTAACTGTGACAAGCAGTGTGAGCCAGATGTATGGATAAATTGCTATTGCTCCAGAGGTTATTCCTATTAGCGGGAGACATATAAGAAACCCTAACAAGGCATTAATACAGTACAGCTAGTAAAATAAGCTTGTCTGTCCTATCTGAGCTCTGGGCTAATGGCACTTTCCAGTGTTGTCTTGATGCTGCACTGACAGGTGGTGATAGACCTCAGAGTAAAAGGAAAGCTCTGCCAGGCTGTTGGGGAGAGTGGAGCAACAATTTAAAAGTGAATTTTCAAGAAAATAAATAAACAAACACATTTATCTGAGACCCAAACACTGCTAGGAAAGACAGTCCTGGATTCCTCTGTACACAGAATCAAATAATGCTGTGCAGAGGGGATTTTGGCAAAGTAGGTGATTTCTGGTAAAATTTTCTATCCACAGAAAAGCAATCTGATTCTTTTTTTTCTTCAGTAAGTGTTCTTAGGATCAAAATAAGTGATTGTTTAAACATGAAGTGCTCAGTTCCCTTCCCATCTGGAGAATGGTACTGCAAGTACAGAGAAAATGGGACTCAATAGCTGAACGCTGTAAATGGTTTTAAATAAGAGAACTGAACTCCTGCCATAGGCTTGGGTGAGTGCCACAGGCCTCCATTGGCTTCGCACAGGCAAAGAAGTGGGTTCTTATTCAGGCCATTCAGTGTGGTACTTAACTGGAGCCAATGCAGTTTGCAGTGAAATATTTAGGAAGAGTTGGCTCGTGTGTAGGCTAGTTCATCTATAAAAGAAATAGTGGCAGGAGTTTCTTTAGCAGCAGAAATGGGATACTCAGGAATCACACAATGGAATTGTAATTGCTTGTGGAGGAAGCATGGGAGGGTTTTGTGTTTTTTTCTGAGAGACACTGTGGAGAACTTTGTCTACTCATCATGGCTAATGCTTGTTATCCAACATCATTTCCAGACAGTCTATGTGTCTGAATATCAAGGGATAAGTGGACGAGGGAAGGGAGGATGCATCTCCATATCACACTGGAAGATTAACCAGGATGAAAGATAGATCGTGATGGGCCAAATTCAAATGGGAGTTGTATACAGTGATAAGAGGGCTAAAGTTTAAGGGAATATTGTACAGCCTGATCATTTCTGTGGGGACCAGTGTTTGAGGACTGAAAAAACTCCAAAAGCAGAGTCTGGCATTAACAGACCTGGGAGATGCAGGAGGACTTAGGATCAGCCCAGAGTAAGCAGAAGCTTGAGAAGGAGACAAGACAGATGAGATGATGTCAAAATGACAGCTACAGGTTCATAAACCAAAGGGAGAATCACCATAAAATGCAAAAAAGTTTGAATAGCTATAGGAGCAGGATGTGTGGGACTTCCTCTTTTGGTTTAGTTTTAGCCAATTTTTGACCACTCCTTTAATGTAACATAAAAATCTCAGCATCAGTTCATATCTCACCTCCCATAAGAAAAAACTTAGTTTGATTATTGCTTGAGTCCTACTTTGCAGTAATTAGAATACAAAGCTCTCTTTTCCTGTTGTAAATTGGTTGTCTTTCTTATGCTCTTTACAACAAAAGAACCCTTACAAGTGTAATTACATGATTATTTTGACATCTTCTTAAATGTTCTTTTTCTATAGGTGGATTCTTGGGGAGACAGAGGGCTTGGACAGAAGTGGAGCTGGTGCAGCTGCTTCCTAGTACGTGAGATAATCATAAACTAACGAATAAAAATGTTAAAAATGGTGAAATTAACATCAATGACCATTATCATTTTATTCTCTTCCTTTGTTCATTCTTTTAAACGTGGAACTGCAGAAGGGTGAGAAAGCTTTGCTGCAGCAAGGAAGGTTCTCCACTGGCCTGCGATGCTGGAGACGTGGCGGGAGAAGATCTCAGTGGAGCAGAGATCTGCAGCATATCTGCGCTGGACTACAGGTAAGGGTGGTCACCCAGGAGCAGGTGTTATGCATCCTGTGAGGTCTAGAACATGGGCGAACACCGCTGGCTTCTCTTCAGCTTTGCCTGGTCTGAGAAGCTGAGCACCTCCAGGCCGTTTAGTGAAAAAACATTGGGAAAGATGAGCAGTTCTCAACACACGTTCAGCAAATGTGGGCCCTTGCCACTGACAGCCTTGCAGGACCACAGCAGTGCCTGGTAGTCAATAAATGAAATTTCGCCTTTGGATTATGGAGCTTGTACACTGGGCAGGTCAGCTTGCAAAAACAGGAGAGCAAATTGGAAACGGACCATGTTTACCAAGGCTTATCAGTGAAGCATACATTTTATTTCTGCATTTTAATAGGTAGCCTGGACTGTATTATTTTACAATGCCATGTTTGTTGACTGCCAGGATAGGCCTATTTAAGTATGTTTTCTGGCAAATGCAAAAAGCTGGGGTCAGGTATCAGGGTCAGTGTTGATTTTAAGTGGCTGTCTTGGGAAACCTGATATTTAAAGTGGGGAAGGAGTCTGAAGGGGTCAGCTGCACCTTGTATTCTCCTAGAAGCTGCTCTTTGTCAGCCTTGTGCTTATTCAGAAGGAGGCTGGCGTTTCTAGAGGCACACAACATAAATATTTAGCACTGTCGGTGGAGAAGGAAAATATTGTTGGAACAATGTCTTCATTTGTCAGAAGAAAAATAGGGACTAATTTTTTTGAGAGAGAGAATAATTAACTGCTCCCCGTGAGCTGTTTCTCTGAAGATTTCAGGCAGACGGTTGCTCTTGTAGCAAGAAGAGTGAATGCCAATTGAGAGGAACATGGATTCATTTATAAAGCCAGAGAAATCATTCTGTCAGGCAAGATATAGATACACAAATTAAGCAGGTATCAAAATTATATCATCTCTTTAACAACAACTGCCTCTCAAGAATAGACTATAGTTTAGGAATAGCTGTAAAAGAGAATCTCATTCATCTGTAATTTAGTTATGACAGCACATGACAACGGTATCAGTCATCTGCTAATAATGATGATAGCCAGTTTTGCCCCCCTGTCCTGAAAGGGACAATTTCCTTGCTGTTGCTGGAAAATTTCAGACTGCAATTCCTTTCCCTAAGCCACCGGTGTGATGGTACAGGGCCCCTGCCAAAGGGAAAAGCTTCTTGGCCCACAAAGAATCACCTTATTCCAATGTAATTGCCAAGGCAGGCTGCTCCATATTAAGTTTGCCATTGCCAAGAACAATTCCTGCTGTGAGGATGTCTCAGGCCTTGGTAGCACAGGCTCATCTGTGCAAGCCCTTGCCTAGGTTATTAAATCTGGGTGCCTTTTTAGTTTGCCTTGGACCTAGCAGTCCATAGTAGTGGTGGTCGTGCAAGTGGCAGTCTCACATGAAGAAGAGAGTAGGAAAGAGCAAATCCAGAAGGAGAACCCAGCTGCTTGGTCCTCAGTCCAGTGCTGAGCTCACCAGGCCATGCAGGCTCCATCCCAGTGTGGCAGAGCACAGGCTGGAGCTACAGAGTCACCTGCTTTGCTCCAAAAATTTCTGTCACCTTCTGTAGTGAGAGAGATTGTGCTGTTTCCAAAGGAAACTGAATTGGAATTTGAAGAGCAATTAGTTGAAAAATAGACCTTGAAGTGTTTTTAAGGCAAAAAGTTAATGTTGACCAACAGAAATTCTGCTGGTAAATATTTGATTTCTTTCACTTTTCAGAAAATTCTCAGTTTCACATTAGAAGATGAAAATAATTGGTATAAGCTCTCCGAAGTTAGTATTCTTGGCCATTTTTTTCCTTTTGACATTTGGAAGTGAAGTTGAAGGTTGCTGATGAAAATTTCAGTTATTGCCCTCTAACTTTTGACAGCATTTTCCATGGACGCTGATATGCCCAGACTGTTTTCTATGCAGCCCATTCTTTAAAATTCAGTCACTTTTTTTTTCCTCATAAACATGTATGAGCCTACATCTGGCCTTTGGTAAAATAAGAATAAGACCTATTCCCAGCTTAAATCTTAGTAACATCCAAATTTCTTGCTAAGCTTCTACCGCTGCTGAATTTAATCTACTCTGAATTATCAGAGTTCAGCTCCTACTATAAAGTATGTCAGACCTCTGGCTATGTGGTTTTCTTTATTATCATTTTTGTGTGTTTGTTCATGGACATCTTATTGTCCAAAAATTCCTGATGGTGAGATCAGGATCTCTCACATTGTAAGCAGTGGTTGCTGGCAATGGAAAGGTCTGAACAGCACATTACTCGGACACTAAAAAAACCCTTTCATTTTAATCTTTATTATTTTTCTCATTATTAATTTTTCATCTTCCTGGAAAATACTGGAGCTGTGAGCAATTTGGAAAATGGGTTGAAAGCCTGTGCTCTTGTGCTGTCCTTTCTGTAACCTCTGCTGAACTGCTGTTTTGAAACTTTTAATAAGTATAGTAAATGACAAATGACATCCCTCGAGGTTTATTCATTCCTATGCTCATGGTCTACCGTTTAACTGGATTGATTTCAGCATGGGCTCCAGCTCTTGGAAATGCTCCCCAATTTCTTCCTTAAGGGAACAAGCAACTCCTTCAGATTTTTGTAGAACCGGAGTTCACAAAAAGGAGCCCCTTTACCAGGGCTTTACACACAGGTATGTAGGCAGCTGCCTAAGCCGGGATCCTGCCCTGGAAGCAAAACACAGTCCAAGTGGTGCCCGTGGTTGTGCATCTTGTAGTCAGTCTGTTTTCTGTGCCAGCCGCTGCCTCGTCCCCACCTGGTGAGAGCAGCTCTCCCCTTTGGCAGCCTTTTTTTCCCAGATGGCTCCAGATGACTCCTTGCTCCATCCCTTGGCAGCAGAACCATCTCTGTGAAGATGATTTCCAGCAGTTAGTAACATGATAAAATGATACAAACAAAGAAAATAGGGAGTGATGGAAAAGAGAACTGGATTTTCTACTGAAAGGTGGGTTTTCAAACACCTTTGGTAATCAGGCACCCAACACATGAAATGGGGCTATTCCTATGGCAGTTTTCTATCACAACCAGACTTCATCACGATCCTGGACGTGCGGTGTCCCTTGTGTCCCTGCAGGCTGTCTGCCTGCTGCTCCTCAAGTTCCCGAGGGGCAATGCAGGTCCTAGGCTGCAGCCCTTAGCTGCCCTCCCAGAGGTAGAACTGCCTCTAGTTGAGACCCTGCAATAAAATCACCTGCAAAATACATGCAAATGGGTTGAGTGTAAGAGAAGCTGTGCTGTAAATAGGGTATCTTGAAGCCTAACAGCAGAAAGCTACATTGCTGCTTTGTTGCCTGGACCAGGTGGGCGCCCAAAGAAGGTGAACCATGGACTTCCATCTGCTTAAGGACTGTGGTACTGGCTTGAGAAAAGCATTTCTATCTTTGATAGGATACAACAAGCAAATATGAATTTCCTGCATTAGGGCAATATTGTGCAACACATCCCCCATGACTTCTTCTGCCCCGCCTCAACCTTATTGTTTTCAATATATTGTATTTCTGTAGTCGCCTTGGCTGCTGTGTAAGGAGGATGTGGAGGGGGCTGCTGGAGACTAATGTTTTCTTTGGAAGAAACATAATTTCAAAATAAGCTTCCCTCCTAGATTTTTAAGCCATCTAAATAATTATTTCTTTTGAGATGGATTTTCTTCCCCCTGTAGCATTCCTGCTTGAATTTATTTTCTGTGAGAGAGAGACTTTTCAGGTCTAAGAATATTGCTTTGGAAATTGGTTCATTTGCAGTTCAGGCTAAAGAGATTATTTTGACTGTTCAATCCCTCATTCTGGAAGGAATTTCTCTCCTCCACAGAGATGGAGCACCGTGCCTTACCCACTCTCTCATTTAGGTCTATGCAAACTGCTCTGGCTGATTGTGCCACTGCCACAAGTTCCCTACCCACCTCTGGAGGAAAACCTTTAGTTTCATCATCCGATTGTATGAGATTTAACTGCCTTTTGGATAATAACTTATTTATCCCATAATTATTGTCATTGAACATAGAATAGGTGTGGAAATGGGTGCTAGTTTGTCTAGAAGCAACTGGCCTTCACCTTACTGCACCTGCATTCCTGACATGCAACAGACTCTCATGGATAACACAAGAATGTGAAGGGCACAAGAAATATTAGGATGTTATAGAAACTTTGGAAAACTGTTTGAAAATGCAGGACACTTACACACATTCCTGAGAGTGCATGATATAATATATATATATATACACAATGTATCTTATAATGTATATAGCCATTTAATTAATGTAAAATATGTCCATTGTTCTGGTACTCATTTTTTAAAAGAAATTCAGAGAATGGGAATAATTTGTGGCTTGGAAAATTCAACTATTCTGTTGGTAGACAGAGTCTGATTTCACAGCAGAGAAATGCAAAAGTCAGCAAATTTTATTGGAAATAAGATTACATTTTTAACTATGAGTGTAATTAATAATTGAAAGACCTTAAAGGAGGAAGTGACAGATTCTCTACCAGTGGGGCATTTAAATCAACAGGGGATGTCTTCTAAAGACCACAAAGTGAAATTCCAGCCATTTTTCGGTAACTAGAAAAATCTTAAGTATCTCTTTTGGCCTTAAACCTCTATGAATTACATCTGCTTCCTCAATCTGCAGAAATTTGCAGGATTCTGAAAACTTCAAATAATAGGCTAACAATGGTGAAATATTACAGTTCTGTGCAAAACCCAAGGATTTTGGAGTTTCAGAAGCATTTTCTCGAGCTCTCTGCATTTTCCCTATTTATGTATATTTTCCTCTTACATGAAATTCTTTTTATAACTCAGTCTTTTATATTGTTCTCTTTGTACCCTTTCTACACTGTAATCATTTCTTCATCATAATTCTCTTGTTGCTACGTGATGTTCAACTACTCATGTGTTTTTCTTTGATTTAGCTGTTAGTTTTGTTTTAACTCTTTTCTTTCTGTGCTTGCCAGTAGTTCTCCCTAAATAAATAAAAATGAGCTGGATTCCATTTTCTCGAATGACAAAGATTCATAGTTAAAAAAAAAAAAAAAAAGAATTTCAATTGCACTTAGAGCTGGAAGGAAGAAATGAATTTATATGCGTAGTCTAACTTAGTTTAACTGAATCCCTTCCTTCCGGAACAGGCTGTTTCTTCTCAGCAGGCTGAATCCCACTTTATCAGACCTAGACAGAGAATTGCTGTGGTCAGCTTAGACGAGGCTAATTATGGTTAACTAGAAGCAGGACTTTGACTTTCCATTTCAAAATTCACTCTGTGAAGCACATTCAATAAAATATGAAGATGTCTGGAGCCTATAACTTAGAAAAGCCAATGAAGTGGTAGATTTTCAGCTGGGAGAGCTATGTGACTTGATCTGTGAGCTGCAGCTTGGCCAGATCTCCTATTCCTGAGAAAGTTTTTGAGAAACTCTATTTGACTGAGTTTTCTGATTGCAGGAGAATTCACGGTGGGCAGCTGCCTTCCTTGCAGGATCTGGGTTTGTAGCGTGCCTAGGATAACTACTTCCTTATGAGCAATCACAAACTTTTATTATATCTCTTGCTGGTGATAGTAACGGGTAGCAGCTATTCAACTATTATCAACTAGCCATGATGTATATTAATTATCCTATATATATAAAGTGTATAGTCACTTTATATTTATATATTTATATTTATATATTACACACACACACATATATATATAAATAAAAAATGCACACCAGCTGATCATTTGTTAGCTCTGTTCAGTGAAGGGCAGATTACAGCCAGCTCACCTGTGTCCCAGGACAAGGATATGCTGTTGCAACAAGCACACCTGTGCTCCTGCAACAAGCTGCACCTGGGCCAGATGGGCTCATTTCAGAGTGCCAGCCATTTCCTTTGACTTCCCATAAGGGGACCATGCTCCCCTACCAGCATGGGTGATCCTTATTCAGATGGCACCTTGTTGACTTTCTAGTCTTTTGTAACTACTCCACTGCAAGGCTTCATTTTTCTAGGAGCTTTTCTTTCCTGGTTACTTCTTCGGGTGCTGCTTTAAAGCTGTCTGTGATCTCTTTAATTGGTGAGTATGGCTGAGCTGCTTCCCTACTATTACAGGGACTTGATGTAAGATCTTAGCAGTTGTTTTTGCTTGGGAAATAGAGCCTGCTATGTTACTTTTGCTGATAGCAAGCATGCTTCACCCTTGCTCTGTAATCTCATCACCTTGAGGCTCTGTTCTTCCTGTGTGACAAGCTGCATAAGCCTTGTCATAGTAGATGTCCTCAGACCTGTGTGTCTGCTTCTGATAATGTCCCTTGCTCAGAGGGAGCTACCTTGGAATGACTTGGCTGACAGTTGCTGGTAAAGGATGTGCCTGTTGCTGCAGGACTTCTTCCTTTGCAAACTCCATCAACAGCAGAGTTACTGTGTGCATCTCAGACCACACCAAGTTCCTCATGTGAGTAGAAAACACAAATTCTGTCTGCATTGTGTTGCTCTGGCTGTTTGCAAAATTCACTTTTGGGCTAAATCCATCTTGCTGTAGACTTACCCTTTCCACATGCTCATTTTCAGAGACTTTCTGAAGTGCTGGATGTTAAAAAATGGCAAGTCAAGGCCTATTTTGCAGAGTTGGTTTGTGCTCAGCATACAGAGGTCACAGTAGCTCTGAATGCTTCTGAACAGCCCAGCTAAAACATGTTGGAGCTTCTATAGACAAGACTGTGTTTACTTGATGGTGTGTCTCTTTCTTCCTCTGTGAGTTAACTTTCCTTGTTTAAAAGTTATTTCCACACTTCAAGTTCCTGGAAACGTTTCTTCGCAGCAATTTGCTTCAAACACGCTTTGCCTCAGTTGCATTCTTGTTTCTTTAGTTCAGCTACAGAACCTCAGCAGTTGCTAAAAGTGAAGACTGGCCCTGTGAAACGCAGCAGAGCAGCACAGAGGGGTGGCTGAGGCTAATGCAGGGCCCCACTGCTTGCTCACTGCTAATATACAAGAACGGGCCAAATTAGACCTGCTTTTCTACCATGTTTAAGTACAACTTGCAAGACTTCTCCTCCATTTTCAGACATTATTAGCACTCGCTGTATAAAGTATTAAACAGGCGCTCTCCATTTATCCACATTAATGATTCAGTGCAAACTCCTGCTTTCCCATTAATATCCACTAACCTCATTCAGTGATAAAACTTGATTTAGCTTCCAAATTACCTCAGCACAAAATTTCGTGGAGTAGCATTGCCTAATAGCTTGAGGCTGCATGAGCTGTTGCGATAGCCAAATAGCAACAGTGGCAGCACCTTTTCCTGAGGCTCTGGGGGGAAAAAAAGAATCGATCTAGTGCATAAGGAGAGACACAAATAAATTGCTAAACAGTGTAATCCAATAATACCATAGATCTCAAAAATGAGTGCCTCAAAGATCAATAAAAATTGAAAATGGAAGAGTTGTATTTGTCTGGATGCAGGTGTGCCAGGAGGACTCCCAGGTGAAGGCTCTAACCAGGCAGAGCTCTGGGAGGGGAAGGAAGGTTTCCCCAGGATAAGGGATGCCACTTCCAATGCATAGCACACCAGCAAAAGCCTAGTGCTCCAGCACTGGTGGGGACCATGGGAGAGGGCATGACCTTCCCTGGGATTGAGGAACCGTCACACCACAGCTTCTGCATCGTGACTTCCAGTTAGGGCAAAAGTGGCTGCTCTGTGTCTGGGCTCCCAGATGATGTGGTGCTGAGGAGTAGGAGGGTGAGGGGTTGGTTGAGGCCGCTTTAGCTGTAAAACCTCCTACTGTTGTGCCTAGGATTTTTTGGTAGTGTTGTGGATCCTTAAACTGCAGTGATACCAGGTGCCTCTAAGCTTGTGTACCATGTTGGTGAGCCCTTTTCTGTGCCTGTGCTGGGCCTTGGTGCCTACTCTGGATTGAGGAGATCTCTGATCTGTGAGTTTGCTCTGAAAGAGCCCGACTTTGCCTCGCGAAACGTGCTGAATTGTCTCCCCAAGGACAGGTTTGGAGCTAATGGGATGTGGGTTTGGCTGCTTTGCTTTCCTCCCTGGTTTCTTCATTCCTCTCTTTTTCTGTAGGCTGCTGGGTGCAGGTTTTGATGTTCAGGCTACTGAGAGGTATCCAGGGATGTGCCTTACTCTTTCCTCCTCCCCACTCTCAGTTTTGCATTAAAAATAAAATAAAACACAGCTCCATCAAAATCCCAGTCCTACAGAGCATGAGCAGCCCCAAGCTGTGCTGCTCACTTGTTCAGATCCGTTTTCTGCTTTTGTGCTCTCCTTATTGCTCCCGTTGGAGTCTACTAGCAGTGGATCAAGCATGACTTTTTCTTCTTGGTGTGTAGCAGCCTGCTGCATCCAAAGAGGGCATGGAGAGCCGTGGGGTCATCACTTCATGCTGGTAGCAGCTCTTCTAGATTCCCTGGTAGAGTACTGCATGCAGCAAAGAAAAACTCAAAGATTTTTGCATGAGCCAAAAAAAAAAAGGGGGCAAGTTGGGCATCTCCTGGCACCTGGGAATGGAGGAAGAACTAAATAACCCTAAGAGACTTGGACCTTCTGAGTCAAATGTTCCCCTGGAATGGAGTCTGCTGCCTCCCAAATGGTGTAATTTAAAATCATTTGCTGTAATTTTAGGCAAGAATTATTAAATGAATATTAATCAGTCATTAAATTCTGTGAAACTGCTTCTTCATTCTGGGCTCAATGAGGCCATTTAGCTGTGGCATATTCAGCATGTTAATGTCTGTGTGTGAAAAGAGGCTCCTGTCGGGTCCAGCACGAGGCTCTCAGCCCTGGCATGGGTGGCAGTTGGTTGGACCGGGGGGGGAAGTGTTTCCTGCAGTCTTATAGATTCTTACAAGTAATGGATGATAAAAGTCTAATGAAATATCAAAGGAGGAGGTCATTCCTTTGTGAGGATGACTTGTGGAAGGGTGTATGGGAACAGCCCCAAGACTTTCCTGAGCAATGCAGACTGACGAATGGTTCGGAAGGTCTTTTTGTCTTCTTGGTGCTTAGCAATAAGCAGGCGAAGGAATGAGGCTGAACTCTTCCTAGCACGTGTTAAACGTGTGTATATGGATTCAGACCAGGAGAATGGGGGTGAGCTTTCCATGAGCCCGTGGTGCTGGAGAGGGTGTTCTGTGTGGAGAACCACTGCCATGGTGCTTTTTCTGGTGGTTATAAAAGCCAGAAAGCTTGTATTTGATGTATTTTAACTAAGGAAGTCTCTCTTTTGTGTTTCATTGAGAAAAGATTGTTTTTTTCTCATCAACCATTTTTTTAATGATACATAGAGGGAATAAACCAGAAAGAAACCTCCTAAACCCATGCAAGGTGAGGGGGAAGAAAAACCCACGTATTCTCTTGCTCTAAAAAATAATGAATCATTAAACCTTGGAGTCACATTGACATTAGCAAATGGATTTGAAATCAACTTGAGTCTGAGAAGCTATAGAAAACCCGCCAAGTGACTGGAACAGATACTGAGGCTGATGTAAGGAACTGGAACCATCTATTAAACAGATGCAACTTTCCATTTCCTAAGGGTTATTGGTTAGGGTGGCTCAGCCCTCTCCCTGGTGTGCATGTGCTGCGGTGGGATGGCCGCAAGCAAAACCTAGTTAACAGAAAACATCCCGATCAATAAAAAGCACTGTTTTCCATTTACTCCTGTTTTTGGGGGTTTATTCTGTTGCAGCAGCGGAAGGCACCAGTTCAATATCAATTCACTTTCTGGGTGGGAAGAGAGATACCGATATTGGCTTTTAATACGTGATGAAGTTTGTGACAACAGTAAGCTTACTCACACTTAGACCAAAAGCTACATGGGGCAATGGATAATCCTGTGTTCAGTGAGCAGGCAAAGTAACTAGAGCTCTCTTTTGATATTATGCTGTCTAGCCAGGAACAAGGAAGGGGTTATTTTCCATTTAATCCTTTTTCTTGTCAGATGGCTAAATACCAGAGTTCTTTACTTTGTGGCTGACTTGACGCTAGACCTGTGATCAGGAGCGATACAGGGCTATTTTATTATCAGAGGGGATGCTTTAAGCCAGGGCAGGAATTTAATTCTGTGGGGGTTTTGTTTGGGTTTTTTTGTGAGGTTTTTATTTTTATTTTTTTTAATGTATCTGACATGGAACCATTACCTGTCTCTGATCTCCAGGTGCTCTGGCTGCCTTCACATCCCGGTGCCGCTCAGTGCTGGTGAGTGTTGGCCCGGGAAAAGCAAACCTCAGCTGCAAGTTCTGAGCATCCCTGGCATGGCAAGTGTTCATCCATGGGGATTAACTGTCTTTCCACAGGGGAAGGAGAAAAAAAAAAAGAAGGCAGGAAGAGTGGCAGCACTGATTAGGAAGCTTTTTATCCTCTATGCAGGGATCAGTCGAAGGTGGATTATAAATAGGTAGCGTGCAGGATCACAGCGTGCCACATTGCTTTATGGGGACAATGAGCCTTAATCTACCAGCGCCTTTCTTCAGCATAGTAATAGGTTTCTTTCTTCAGGCTTTCTAGTTTTCAGAAACCTCAGCATCAGACTGGTAGCACCCCTTCTATAGGTGTTGTGCAGTATGTTACGATATTGAAAGAAAGCTTCAAGCAGATGAAGTGTGTTCTTATGAGATCATGTGAATTGCTTCGGTAGTGATGTGGAGCTGAAATGGGGCTAAGGATCTTCATGGGAGATCTTCCCTGGAGTGTTTGTGCTCGGAGTGAAGCTCCTGGGACTGGTCCACCAGGGCACATTAAACGCGCTGCTCCGCTGGCTGCAGTCATTACAGCCTTCTTATAACTGCCTACAGCTCCTCTTCGTGAGCAAGAGGCTATTCTGACCTTCTCTCTTTGGTCGCTGATTGCCAGTTTAGTTGTCCTTTTCTGCCCATTTGAGATGGTAATGTGAGAAATCGGAACTGACGGTGCATTTTAAGTCCAGAGCCTGATGGAAATTGGGTATCTGGGCATCTTTGTGGAGTGCTTCCAGCTCTGAGCAGGAAGAGCAGCACCTGCCATAACACTGAGCTGGCTCTCGGGCTCTGCTTTGCAAAGGAAAATATATATAGCGCCAAAAAGTTAAGTCAGCAGCAACTTCTTATGACCTAAATTCTAAAGGGAAAACCTGAGGCAAATGATTGCTGGGAAAAAAGACTCATCAAAGGCAGAGAAAAACGATATTCTTGGCCTCTTCTCTGTAAGAAAATCTATGTAAAAAGTAATAGAAGAAATGTTTTGCTGATGCTGATCCCTGGGCAGCAGAGCATTAGCTGGCTGACTCTGGATCATGTGCTGCTGTTGTGCTGGAAGAATATTCCCTTGAGTAAAGCTGTAAACGATCCATTTTTGGAGGCTTGGGGAGTGCTGACTGGTCTTGTACTGCCGGATCCTAGACTCCTGGTGCCAAACTGTGTTAAAAGCTATTAAAAATACATGAAATATTCTTTCATGCTCTTTTTTTACCGTATAAGTAACTGCAATGGTTGTTGCAAAGGCCTTACATGATTATGGATGTACTTACTGAGCAGTGGGAGAGGATGTGCATGGGGGCAGTCTGTAAGCTAACAGCTCCTTTAAGTTGAGGCCTGTGCTATTGAAATGCCAGCAACTGCTTTAAGAAGCTTTTGAGGAAGTTATCCACTCCATGTTTCCAGACTTGCTTGTGCTTTAGTTGGAAAGGGAAACTTTCTTTGTTTTCAGCAAAATGCTTGGTATCTAATTTGCTAAACCGTGAATGCAATGCAGTATTTTTGAATTTTAGATTGTCATTGAAGATTGGACTGATTGTGATCTGTAACTCCAGGCTGAGCTCAATGTGTTACCTGGTTTGGGGGAACTCTGGCAGGTAAAAGGTCTTTGCTGAAGGCTGATAATGCTTCTTTCCACCCATGTAGATTCATTATTTTTCTTCCCTGATTTCTGCTGACTGCCACTGAACTAATCCATCATTGTTTCCTTTGTCACTAGGGCAACATCAGGCACGATATTGCACTGCTGCTCAGTTGCATCCTGCTTAACTACCATGTGTTGCACTTGTCCTAATTGCTATGTGGTTGTCAGGAAACTCTGCTGATAGCATTTAGCCCATCTGGTCCAAGCTGTGACTTCAGATTTCTCTTTCAATCCCTGGTGTTATGCTAGAGGACAGAAACAGGTGAATTATGGAGTAGGGGTTATGGACACATTCACTTTTGTGCAAATTGCAAGATGTTAATGTTCTTGGAAAAATAGAAAACATACTTGAAATGAAAGTATTTTGTTTCTTTTGGGAAAACAGATAGCAGTTTGGCATTGTCCAAGATTTTATTTCCTTTTCTGATGAACTCACAGAAATGAAGCTTGTTTCATGGAAAGCTGCCTCTGTCTCACAATGCCATCCTGTTGTATTTCTGTAGTACTTATTACTGACCACTTTATTTTGAGAGGGCACCTCTTGCACTCTTTTTCCTTTTGATTATGCATAGGGATATAGGGTGAAGGAGAGAAGCATTTAACATGCTTTTCCATATAACTTTGTAGGATTTATTGATTTCATGTAAAACTAGCTTTTGGTCATTATCATTGAAAAGCAGTTGAATTTGCTCTTTTTCAGCTTGGGAATATAGCTTAAATTTACTTTTCTTTCTCTATCATACTCTACAGGTTCTTGTGCATGCTTTCAAGTTTTAAAGCTTGATTTATTGTAATTTATTACCGAGAAAGTGTTCTTAAATTACTATTTCAGTAATGTAATCTACTAAACTGAGATTTTATCACACCACACCTGTATCTGACAGCAAATTGATTTGACAGTATTATTGCATGTTTTTGACAGGCTTACTTGAAATCCTTAAATCCCAGTTCCCTCTTTATTTCATTACCATAACATCACTGACTTAGCCTTGCAATCAATTATCCACTTAGGAAGACCAAAAAGGCTGCTAGTTAGGTTTCCAGAGAGGAATTCACTTCAGCTTCTGTTAAATATATTAATTTTATCACACATTTAAGAAGATGCCCTATTGGTGAGCTGCACTCTGATACTCTAACGTGTTGTTGTGTGGCTGGTTTGCGTGGGTCCTGTTGCAGTAGGACCAGATGTCTTTTCTACTGTCAGGATATTATATAGGAGCGTAGATATTAAAATATAAACTACTTCAGTGGTGGAAAGATGAGTTTTTATTCATCCTGATTTTATTTCCATATTAAAAGTTGCATGATCTGGGCTCTCCAGTTCAGCAAAGCATTTGTGACCTCAAAGACGAGGGCTGTCCCGTTGCTGCCAGTGCTTACGGCAGGGTGAAGTACCTAGAGCAGATGCTTCTTGACGTGGCTGGCAAAGACTCGGCTTTGAGGATGTGCTTGTTGCTGCTAGTAATTCCTTTTTGTGGAAAGAGGAATGTAGATTTTTCATAAATGGGTTGCCTACAAAAGACATAATCTCTTTTATCACTGCTAAAATGTCTCATGAGCTCTATAGCAATCTTGGCAGTTTATTTTTTTCCTAGAATTTCTGCCTCTGTCAATAACTTGCACCAATAGCTTGTGTAAAGGATTATGCTCTTGTCTGGGTGCTCATGTTACTAGATCATTATTATACACTCCTAATATAATAAGAAAAAATCTTTCAGCCAGAAAAAAAAGCTCACAAGACAAGTTTGCCTGCCAAAGAAAAACATGCTGTTGGCAATACACTTAATGTAATGCCAAGAATTTGATAATCGGTGTGTATCTGTGATATTAGCATTTGCGTTGCTTGCACTATTTTTATCAACAACAGGAAAAAAAAACATTTCATAGTAAAAGTTAAAGTTGAAATGAAAAATGGTAAAAATAGGACCCCTCTATTTTGCTAAAGCATCATTGGAATTTGAATCTTTTTGCTCTTTGTTAGTGTTTTAGCTCATGGAGTACTGTATCATACCATCTGTTTAGGATAATCCAAAATCTGAGTGGAGAAATGGCCAAGTGCAAGAAAAACTCAAGGAGAGGAGTACAGCTAGAGTGTTTTATGTAAGGAGAAAACATTTCATTTAAGAAAGCTTGGGGCTTCTCAATTGGTGATGCATTTTTAGATCCTGGCTGATGAAATCTGATAGAGATAACTGGTTTTAAGATAATTTTGCTGGTTTAAGTAAAATAGGGAATTGACTCAAAAAACATAGCTGTGCTTTCCTGCCCTGCTAGCCTTGCTGATATGGAATGGGAAGCAGGTTTTTTTTTGGTTTGTTTTTGTTTTCAATTTGAAAACCAGTTTCATGTCCCAAAGATGCTCCCATCTTGTCTTGTTCTCTTGCAGAATCTGACTTAGTGTGTCCGTAATGTGAAGGATGGTGTGGAGGTGGTTGTGAGCACCATATGCCTGACAGCTTGGCATGCTGACATGTGACTTCAGCTTGTGTTCCTCTTTAGATGATGACTAATGAGTCTTAGTCTCACAGAAGACGTTAAAATACAATTATGTTGTGTTAGATCAGCATTTGCAACTGCTAAATTAGAGTGGTAAGCATAGTATGGTTCTGGGAGATGTGTTTTTCTGCAGTGGATTCCAGTCAAACTCCTCCTGACGCAAATGTATGTGATAATTCACCATGCGGACAGCAATGTATTCACTCCTGTGTCTTACCAGGCAGATTTTGCCTATGTTTTTACAAGTTTTTCTAACTCTAGTGAAGTCTCTAATGAAATTCCAATCCTGCAGTTGACTCATTAAGCTTTCTCCCAATCCATCACTGTAAAACTGATTATCAAGATGTTGTCTTTTGGTGTTATTGGTCTTGAGTGACTTTTTTGGAGATTGATGTACATTCGTTCTTATAACTGACTTGGATGATTTCTGCTATTTATCTTGATCTCCTTTTATTTAGTGTTCTTAACTTAGAAGGTTCTACTGCCTTTTTGATTGAATTTTAATGATGAGGATTTGACTACAAGATAGACCTTCCACAGCTTTTAGATGCATTTTTTTTTTCAAAATAACATCTTTGGGCTTTCCCTACTGATGTGGTTCCAGATTCTCTCTCTCACAGTCACAGGGAGGTGTTTGCTGTCTGTGCATGCTACCACCCAAGCAGATTTTTGTAGAATTTTGTAGAATTACAGTTAGGATTAAAGAAGATTTGGGGATAGGGGTTTACTATAGAGCATAAAGCAATTTGCCAGGTTCCCAGTGGGTGCTAATGGGCCTGTAAGGGGCATATTCAGGCGTAAAGGAAGATAAAAGAAGCAATTCATGGCTCTATCAATAATATAATTACAAATAGACCAACGTGTTGGGAGAAAGGGGCGTTTGGGTTTGGCGAAGTCAGGACTCTGGTTAAGCACAGACAAAAGCAAAGCCAATACAATGAGGAAGGTGAGGACAGCATCAGTCCCCTATTTGTGGGACAGCTTAGGGCATGGCTGTTCCCGCCAGCACGGAGGCAGGTAACCACTTGGCCTAGATGGACTGAGTCTAGGCCATGGCAATTCCAGGAGATGGGATCCTTGCCAGCACTGGTTGACCAT